>CATIWF010064761.1:0-80798 GCA_949630135.1 Balakata baccata
AATGATATAGTCACTTTACTACTTAAACCATGCTCTAACAACATTCAAATCATGATTATCGACAAAGAAAGTGATGAGTAACTCACCTATGACCACTTATGGTTGAGTTTGAGGAAGAAAATTGGAAGAAAAATGAAGAAGAGAAGAAGAAATGGCAGCTGGATGAAGAAGGACCAATTTTGCCTTTATCATCCAAAGTTGCCGACTTACTTTTCTTCTTCTTTTTTTTTTTTTTACTTTTACTTTTTTTTCTGATATTATTTTTAAATAATTTAAATAAATAATAATTAATTATTATTATTATTATTATTATTATTATTATTTTCTCTACATAATTACAAGTACTTAGTGCCAAATACTATATAGTCAAATTGTCTACTTTAATTTAACTATGCTAAATTTCCTTTATTTCAAATGTAATCATTTATTTAATTTCATTTTCAATATCTTGTGTCCTTATTTAAATTATAGATAGACACGTACGACTTGGTCATATTGCGATAAACCGACCCGTGTCAAGTCTATCTCGTGAATACGTTCACGCCAAAATCCCTATGTATGCATGTGTTTTGTGTGACAGACATTTATAAAATGAATATATCCAAATGAAATGCATGTGACAATGCATGTATGGATGGTCGAGAATGTTACACCTATTATGTGTAATTATGTTAGTATCTAAATTATTCCTAGTCATAGGATCAATAAGATGGGACATTGTTGATCCGGATAGACTAGCATATGTTATACTCCTTGATTGGATCAAGTAGTATATCTCATAAGCTGTGAACATGAGATGTTCAAAGTTAACATGTGGATGCTTGCTAAGAGTAGTCAAGTACATTGGATGACCTGCTACGAGGCGATCACATGGATTATCTATTCAAATGTCAATGATAGTCTCATCATAGCAATGAGGCAAATATCCTTAGACTTGAGGTACTTAAGGATATCTTGGATACTGATTCTGTGCTTTGACTCCATTCTTTGTTGCCTTATAGAGGTCGCTCATAGGGTGGTGATTGGGTGTAGCTTGAGGTATTTGAAGGTAATTGGGTAGCCAATAAAGGATTCACCACTCCTGATAGAGGGAGAGTATACCCACAGCCTCTTATCGGGATCATTACTCGGGAATCTCTGGCCAGAGTGGAAATGTCCTGAAGATGGTCTTCAATGATATGTCTAATAGAGTAATGAGTCCCAAGGACAAGATCTAACATCACTTAGGCTAGATGTGACATAGTCAATCTAGCGGGAGCTGACACAATCCATGCTTTGAACCGAGTGGGGTATAGGATGGTGAAATGACGAATTACACATATTGTTGGCTATGGAAATGTTCGTAGTCAAACCACTAACTTTCCCGTCAATTGGGGGTCATGATGTGTTGCTAGATACCGCTCATGACTTGTTTAAATTATTTGATAATTTAAGTGGCCAACATAACCAGGAACCTAATGGGTCACATGTATTGGAGATATAAAGAATGATTAAAATGGCTCTGGATAAGATCTAAAATATGAGAAAATTATTTTGAGTCGGTTCATGATAAGATTGCCGGAAAAAATCACTCAGGGGATTGACGGGCTCACCTACTGATTGCCCTACCAGCTGCCCTGCAGGCCTAAGCGGGATGTCAATACCCCTTTAAATTGGCCAAAATGGCTATGGCACTATTCATGTCTTTTCATTTTCTTCTCCTTTCAATATAGATCTAGTTTTCTGATTTTTCTTTTAAATCTAAAAGATCCCAAAAGACAGAAAATAGACAAGAAAAAATTTTTGGGAGAAGAAAAATTTTTGGAGACAACAAGAAAATTAAAGAGTTTAATTTTCCTCTCATATGAACATACACCATTGCTAGCACTTTGAGGTATGTTCAAGCTATCTCCCTAGTGGTTTCATCCTCTCATCTTTCTATGGATATTGTTAGAGACAATCCAATATTGGATTGTTGTGGTTTGCTGTAACCCAACAACGTGAGAAGTTGAAGAAAAATCAAGAAATTATAAAGATATAAATTCTGAATTTTCCTTGGTTAGATTAGTTTTAATTGGTATACATTTAATCATTTGATTCAAATTTTGAAAAATTTTATTTTACGCTGCGTAATATGTATATGATACATGCTCAAAACCCTTCAATAGGCATTGGGATTTTCCCATACAGTCAAACAAGTATACAATATAAAATATAGCATGGCATCATATATCATGGCATATGAATATATTAATCATGTTTATGAAAAATTTAATAATGTTGTGTCACATGCATGTATTATCATGTCTGTCATATTATATTCCTTATACTTTTACCTATATAATGTTAAACTCATGCATTAACTATTTCCCTAAAGCATGGAATACATTCCATGGGTTTATACCATTTATCTTGGTCATTTATAACATTTTACTTCTCAACTTGTTCGTCTTATTCTCTTTCTTCAATTAATCAATTTCGACAAATAACCCAAGCGTCATTTTCGGACTGTCCGGATATGGGGTATAAAGTAGGTAAGCTAGTCATCCTACTCATCTTTATGCTTATTCGAGCTCCATTAAGTCAAGCATGCTCACCAAAACCAGGGCTCAACTACTTGACTGAGTATAATTGTAATATGTATGCTCATTCGAACTCCCTCAAGTCAAGCGTGCTCACCCAAACTATGGTTCAGCTAAACTGACTGAGTATAATGGATATGAGTACCAAAAACAGGAGGACCTAGGTTAAGGCTAAACAATCTGATCCTCACTCATACATCTCGTTGATATGTATCACTTATCCCTTTCATGATGCATCATTTACCCTAAAGTAGTCCTTAAGTAGAGAAATGAGCATTTATATCAAAGCATCCCTTTGTTTCAAACTCATTCTTTTATATTCCCATCATGTTTCCAAATTTTATATGCAAGCTCACATGTCACATTTATGCATATCAACATGTTTTCACATGTTTTTACATCAAACTTTAACATCTGTGCATAATCGGCATGTAACGAACCCACCAAAACATCATTTAAACATAGGTCACTATTGATATGAATAGTGTCTTCACGGGCATGACAAATATGGAAGGTCATGAAGCATGGTTGTGAAGGCTACTACCTCTATATTCATGATAATAACAGTTTCAGCATGGTTGTAAGGCCGGTTATGAAAGGTCCTCACTTGTACCTATGGTCAAATTTTGTCAAAATTCCACTTCTAATCACTTCCTAAACATATGTTGAAATCATACATGGTTATTGGACACCAAAACAAATATGTTATCACAACTCAAATCAACCCCCAAAATAGGGTCACAACCGAGCTCATAACTCACGCTTTACACATGCATCGCACCCACTTTAACACATCATTTTCTTTCTTATAACCATATTTATACATAATCAAACACTCTAATTAACTTTTCTAACATTTGATCATGTCATTTCATGTCTCATATTTAATAATATCATGTTACTTATCATATAAGCATGCTCAACCACACACACTTTACCCAAAATGCACACTCAAAGGCATATTGCCATTTTTATACTCATTTGACACTTGATACCCTTTTCAATACTCATTTTAATACCTTGTACATGTAATATACTATTTCATTCTTTCAAATTCAAAAATAAAACATTTCTTACCCATCAAGCTTGCTCAATTATCATATAAAAACATATTACATATTTTACATGCATTTATCACATTTAAGGGCAAATAACAATGCATATATGTATAAACCTCTATTAGGAGCTTGTTAAAAACCAACTAATGGGCTAACTACTCCCCTTGATGATTACTTCATTCTTCCACCTGTTTTCCTAACACAACCATAACCATATATCAAATTCTATGCCTATGGCAATTAAACATAATCATATATCAAATCTCATAATTTCCAAATTGAAGCTATCATGCTTGATTTTAACTTAATATCATGATTTCTTGCTTAATTGAACTTTAAGGAACACTATTCTCATGAAAATCCATCACCCTTCTTCAAACCAAAACCCATATCCATGGCTCTTTGCCCAATCAAAGCAAACTCACCAAATAACTTCAAAATGATAACAAAGAAATGGAGTTCTAATGTTTTCTTACCTCTTCATAACATAAAACACTCTTGATCTTGGAAAGAAACAAAGCTCTCCCTTGCTTGCAGCTTTTCTCTCCTCTAATTCTTTTTCTTTGTTTACAAATCCTTCAAATCTTACTTTGATCTTGGATTCTCTCTTCATTTTAGAGTTTGATCTCTCAAAAATCCATGTAAAATCACTCACTTAGGTTCTTGAGGGTATGTGATAGTTGTTTGAAGTTTGAGAATGGAAACGATGTTGAAAAATGAAGATAAAATCATGGAAAAAACTTATATATAACCTCTTTCACGGTCATGAATATCAATTTTCATGGTCATGAACAAAATGTTCATGGCCATGAATGTCTATAATAAAAATAGTCAATGTTTATCTTTGACCACGATGTTCATGGCCATGAATCACTTTGTTCAGGGCCATGAAGGCAGATTGTTTACACTTTCTTCATTTCTTTCATCCCTCAATGCAAACCAAAGCCAAAATTAACCGATATACCTTACATATACCCCAAATATACCTTCTTATCTTTACAATATCACTCTCATATATTCAATATATATACATATTCTCCCTCTAAATTACCAAATTATCCTTCTTATACCATATATAGGCCTTGTCTTGTGGGCATTATACTATTTGTGATGCATCCCAAGCTGCTTCATGCCTTGGGTCATGACAATACCCACCTCTTTTTTAGACACCTTGTCCTCAAGGTGTATGTATGGAAATTAGGGTCAATGTGGTTCAATGGTTGGCACTCCAGCAGTGGTGCACAAAAGTAAATCAACCCACAATTTCTTTTTACATTGCCTCCACATTTGGAATGCCATTTCTTTGAGGAGAATATCAAGTTTGAAGTCCATCCAAGATTAATCTTATTAACATTAGAAATTTGAATTTGAAACCTATTTCATCTATACTTCCAACATCAACAATATCTATTGTAACATTTTCACAAACACCGTTGTTGTCACGCCTGTCAATTTAGGTAATGATTTATATCCAAGTTTTGAAATTTATTGGAAAAGTGAACTAAGCCGTAAAAATATAAAAGTTGCCTTGATGTGAGAATTATTAAACCAAGATACCAATACAAAAAAAAAATTATTATGTGAGTATCAGTACATTTAATTTTGGAAAATTATTAGTGAAGGGGATGAAATTTAAGAAATTAAAACTTAAGTATGGATTAAATTAAAGAAGGAAAAGATTGAGGATTAAATAGAAGTTATATGAAGATTTAATAAAAAAAAGAATAATTAAAGAATAAAAAAAATTTATTTCATATATCTTTACATGCATGGCCACACTTGGCCTTCATGTATACTAATTGTTTGCCAAGTGGCAAACATGACTTAAAATTTAAGTTACTTTCCTTTATTCCTTAAAGCTATTAGTGGGTCATTTTGTCTATTCTTTTTCTCTTTTTCAAATGGCTAGCCGCGAGCCTCCTCCTCATTCTATTTTCTCTTATGAATTTTTCCTTCATCAAACATCAATTTAGCTAAGGGGAGTGAAAGTCTACACAAGAGTGGAACAAATTCCTTGTAATCAATTTAAATGATGGAGCATAATCAAGAATAATTCTCTAAGTTAGAGGTATTGCATGCCTATGTAGGAGTGTGAGGGTTGGTTTGTAGAATAATGAGAAGAAGGAGCCTTGCATATGTGATTCAAGGTATGTAGATGGTAGAAAATTTAATTTAAGTTCTAAGTTAGATTGTAGAAGTTGCATCTTGGATAGCTTGTGTTCACATGTCTATAACTTTTGCTATATGATCCGAATTGAAGTAATTCTAGTTTCTTTAATTCTCTTAGACATATACCTAAATATTTATGCAGAACAAAAAGAGAAATTTAGTCAGTAGCTATGTGAAAAATAGGTTGCAAATTTTGGATGTAACTATCTCTAAGCCGGTAGTTCAATTTCAAGTGAAGCAGTCTATATTCTTTTTCTTATATCTTGAGTTATATATTTCAGAATTGCTTGATTCTAAAAAAAACTAAACTTAACATCTGGACCTAAAATTCTTGTGAAGAAACCGTTCCTAAAATCTATCTTTTTTGGGTCCAATATACTAGTGTAATTTGAGATAGTGAACTGTCCTGGATGTTTTGAATAGTATGTGATATTTTAACCAAAACTTTTTCTATAAGAGTCTTGTGATGCTGTTTTTAGATGGCTTAGAAATCTAAGATCTGGAGCCACAATTTCATGAAGATATTAAAGTGAAAATTCATAGGTAATTAGGTACAAAAGTAGAACCAAAATAGAGCATGGAAATTGGCTATAGTGACAGTGCAATTTTTAAGTGAACAGCCCGTAATGAACTAACTATAACTTTTTTTTTAGACATTAGATTTAAGTAATACAAATTTCTATGGAAAGCTGACATATAGAGGTATAACTTTCATAAGACTATAGAGTGGAATAATGTCAGTAAATAGGTCAAAAAAATAAATCAAAATCGGATTTTTAAACTACCTACTACATCTTTTGATTGAGCAATTTTCAATAATTTGCTTGTAACTTCATCTATAAAACTCTGATTTAAGTGAACCAAGAGCCCACTAAAAGCTTAAAAATAGCACTATAACTTTCCAGAAGAAGGATGATTTTAATTTTGCTAACCACTAACTCGAAAAGGGACCACAAAACAGAACAAGTGCAGAAGTAGCAATGAAAATATAACATTTTAAGAGTATGTAGCCTAATTGTGGCTTTAGATATTAATACATGATTATGATCATTATAGGAAGTGAAGTAGAGGGTGGGGACAACTACCAAAAGGATTAAGCCAACTTCAAGTATTATTGTTTTGGTTGGTTGCTCCAATTAGGCATGTACATCACCACATTTGGGTTTAATTGAATATTTGATGCTAATGATTGTATGAATTAATTATGATGAATCTGCAAGTACTAAATGATAAACCTGTAGCATATAAATGATGAACCTATATGTTTTAATCAATGAACCTATAAGTTGAAGATGAATATGCTATGTATGGAATGTATTATGGGTGATTGTGAATGTTGTAGGCCGGTTCCACCTGGGTGAACCATAGGTTGCTTGTGAGGTGATTCTTATTGTAGCAATCATATATGAATGAAGTATGTCATCATGTATTTTGCTTGGTATGCCTTTGGAGGTTGAGATGCTTGTTGACATGTAAACAACTTAAATGCTTAAATGCATGATGATGGAATTTGGTATTGTTACGACAATTGAGAATTTGATATTAAATGTTGAATTCATGCTCTTGTGGCACGAAAATGATTTGCATAGACTTGGTTTTGGTTAACAATGGGAAAGAAGACCAATGCCCAAATTACTCTAACTAGGACTAAAGCTAGGATAGATGGCATGCCATTAAGGGAACCTTGGTACCATTCTAGGCCTGGAGTTTGCCATCATGGGAACAAGACCCATGGGTCAAGGGGTTGTGCTCGGAGCTGCACCTTTAAATACTTGAGTTTTATCTTTATTAGGCAGAAATCCTGAGAGGCTTGGAGTAGCCGTAGTGTCCCGTGTCCATTTTAGTCTAGTTAAGGGTATAAGGGTACTAATCTTGGCATTTGAAACTAAGGTAAGTGTTGAACTGAATTATGGTTGCATATGTTATATGATCGTGATAAGTGATATGATGTATATGTTGTTGTGATGAAATGGAAAATTACTTGAGATATTTCACTTTGTTATGAATACATATTAAAATGTGTATAATGTTCATGCATACATGTTAATTAAGCCTATATATTGTTATGTACCTATTGTTATATACTGCTAAGCATGTTGTGCTTAACGTGTGAATGTTTTCATACGCAAGTGTAGATGGTAAGCTACTGACAATAGAAGAAGCCCACAGAGAGAGAAAGTGAAGGACAAGTTGTTGGGGTGGGTGATACAACTTTATTTTGAGTATTTTCTTTTGGGGTTGGGAATTAGTTTTGTCTATCCTTAAATTCATGTAAAGGTTATATTTTCAATGAATTTTGTAAATATTTTGGGCATGTATTGTCTCTAACTTTTATTTTATGAAACTCGGTGTCCACACACCTTTTATAAATTATTTCTTTATATTTCATTTTTAAGTCATCATGGCCATGGTGCAAAGTTGTTTTAAAAGAATTGGTTTTAAACTCTCATGCATTATAATATTTCTCTGTATAATTGGGAAGGGTCTTCTAATTATATGGTGAGGTATTACAGTTGTGGCATATACTTTTTCTTACTAGAAATTGTACTTTATTCTTACAACTTTCTAGTTTTTCAACATTTTCCCTCCTATTCAACTCAATTCCATTGCGAACATTTTTTTGCAGCATCAATTTACCATTTAATCCAGGGATTTTTGAGTCCTTAAGTTGTGAAGATATGGAAATACCTTCAACTTTGGTAATATGAATTTATTGGTCTAGGTTTTGATTCTCCAATTTAATATTATTCATCCTTTTTGTAAACAGTTCCAGCTCTTAGATTTGTGCCTCAATCAAGAGAAGTTGATTATCATCGATGGATGGTGACATGGTGCTTTCGAACTTGCAGGCCATTCTCCATTCCATCTTGGCTGAAAACAAATTATATTTGATTTGAGAAAGTAGTGATATGGGTTAAAGTTTTACTCCTATCTCCTGTACACAAATAGATGTTTAAAAGGAACTTAATATATTGCCAATCTCCATTAGCCACAACTTCATAGATTCAAATCAGTCTTTTATCCATCTATTGCTATCAGCTATTATGCTATAAAAGAACTTAATGTGTTGCAAAAAGAAGAGAATTTAAAGGAAACTTTGAATTAAGGAAAAGAAACGAAGATATGTTAGAAAGAAATAAAAGAACAGTAAGAGAAGTAGAAAGAATATAGAAGAATGAGAGCCGATCAACTCTGAAATCAGTTGGTGGAAAGCGTTGGCCTAATTGGTGCTATGATACCAAGTTGTAATGACCTCAAGAAAGATCAAGCAAATTAGAAGAATTAAAGGAGAAGATTAGAGTAGAAAAAGCAATCAGAAGATGACTTTGATAAAAAAAAAACAAGGAATAAGCAGAAGAAAGATTGAGAGAGTTGAGAAAAAACTTTAGAGGGAAATTTCAAATTGGACTATTTATTTCATGCCTCCTATTTGGTTACAACTTACACTATTATTAAAAGAAATTAAAACTAATTGATAGCTCATTACATCATTACAACTCATATACACCAATATCAACCAATAATATGCTACCATTGTTCCAAGTGGACTGCCACCTAATCAATCTTAAACAACTAGTATTTCTCCTTCCATTCTAATATGAACCATGCTCCCATTATTGATGCATCCCTGTTATAAAGCAAGATGATGGATCAAAAGAAATAGGCATTGGACAAACTATTGAAGGATCCAAAGTAATGGGCCTAAAGAAAGAAAAATTAAAGAAGGGAATTTTACAAAAATACTTAAAAACGGATACCTATTTACATTTTTACCGCCACTCAAAAAAAAATTTCAATTTTACGAAAAACAACTTTCTAAAATTACAACAGTACTGAAATCTTAAAATCGCCTTAAAAATATGCCCAGACAGTATATATTCGACATACCTTCAGTATACCTTAGGGACATCTTGGTTCAATTTTCACCAAAAAAACAACAAAATGAGAAGAATAGAATTCAATCAAAATTCAAAACATCACAAAATCTCAGACAAACAATTTGGTATACCTTTTGGAAAAACTTGGGTATACATTGGGAATTCCTTAGGAATACCTCAGGAATATCTTGGGTATAACTTGTGGATACTTTGAGTATACCTTAGGAATTCTCTAGGAATATTTTGGGTATATCTTAGGAATTCTCAAGGAATTTCCTGGGAGGAATTCTCAATGGGTTAGGTATACCTTTGGGAATTTCATGGGAATATCTCGGGTATACTTTGGGGATACCTTAGGAATTTCTTGAGAATTCATTAGAAGGAGACCTTGGGGATCCTTCGATATATCTTTGGGAATTATATGAGAATATCTCTGGTATACCTTGGGGATACTTTAACTATATTTTGGGGATATCTTAGTGATTTTCACCAAAAAAAATAAATAAAAAAAAGAAATCAACAATAACATAGACAAATCCTAATTAAAAAGCAATTAGTCAATTAAATGGATCATTTGAACATTGTTAAGAGAAAATGCAGTGACTAATAAAAATCCAAATAAACATCTTACTGCAAATAATTAATCCAGCAGCCATAAATAAATAATGATTGAATGAGCAAATCACTCAGCAAACAATGACGAATCAACAAAAACTCAACTAAATAAGAATAGAAATCTATTTAAATCCATTTAAAACAAAGATTTAAAAGAAAAAATTGAAATGAACATTGCACTCGATAGTGATCGATCGAAGAATCAGTAACAACCTTGAATGGTCAGAGTCCAATCTCCTTCGCCTTGAAGATCAGGAGCTTGATTCAACTGTTGGAGCATGCACTAATAGAGTTGAAACTAGAAAATCAACTGAAGAGAGGAGATAAGAAGTTTTCGGTACAAATGAAAAAAGAAAATTTGGTTTCCATTTTTGAAAAAAAAAACAATAAAAAATCGGTGGATGGTGAAATTTCCTCATTAAAGAAAGCTCACTTGAAGGAAGAGCTAGAGAAAGTTAGCATTGGAGAAACCCAATCCCAAAAGCGACAAAACATTGGAGAAGCCCAGCAGACCATGGGAAAAGTGGGAGAATCATCGAGAAGCTCATGGACAATAAGAAGAGTGGGAGCAGATAAGTGCAACAACTAGCATGAGCTGTGCTATGGGCTATGTTACCAAGAATATAGCAAATTAATAGTTAGTTAAATAAGTAAAAATGGTTAAAAGTTTGTTAGCACTTAGCAGCCTATTTGTAAGTTTGTTAGTGATTTAGGAAAAAATCCTAGTTGGAAGAATAGTACCAAATGATTAGTAGTAATTAGGTAGCAGATGATGAGTTGTCAATTTGCCTAGTTTTTCTACTATAAATACAGAACTTGTTCATGAATTCAAGTTATGCAATGAATGAGTAAAATCTGAATTACCCTTTCAAAGTTTCTCTCTCTCTCTTGTATGCTCTTCCTCTTTCCCTCTCTAATCTTCTCCTTTCTTTTTCTTTCTCCTTTGAATCTTTGTTTTTCTTCTCTTCTTAATCTTTATTTCTTCTCTAATTCTTGCTTCCCTTCTTTTCTTAAACCTGTATTTTGTTCTTTCATATTGTTTTTGAATCTGGGACGTGACAACATGGTATTAGAACTCGACCCGAGACACTCTTTTTGTCAACTAATTTTAGAGTTGTTGATCCTTATTCATTCAATGGCATGTGAGAAAGATCGATTCAGCCTACACTTTCTAATGCCATAGATGGAAGATCGATCAGCTTCATGAAATTATAGTTAGGACTGTAAATGAGCCGAGCTGAACAGTCATGAGCTCAAGCTTGGCTCGTTTATGTTTTAGTTAAGCTTGAGCTCAACTCGAGTTTAATTCAAACTTTAAAATCTAAGCTTAAGCTCGACTCATAATAAAATTAGGAGATTCACAAATGACTTGAGCTCGATTCGTTAATGAGCTATTCGATTAGAAGCTCGATAATCATATAAACGACCTATTCGATAAGGAGCTTGATAATTATAAATGAGCAATTCAATATGGAGTTCGATAATCATATTTTATTTAAACAAATTTAGAAATAAAAAAAGCAAATAAATACAAATTTAGAAAGTAAATTAATACACAAAGCAAGAAAAATGAAAATTCTGTTTAAAAATTCAAAAAACAAACCATACACAAATAAAAAGTATAATATAAGATCAAATTACAATTGTTCAAAGTTCAAGTGCCAAATACAACTATGAAAAATGAAACTACTAGACAAATGAAAATAGAGACTCTCTTCTATGCCACAACACTAATGCATAAACCTTGAACTTTTAATGGTAGCTGATTTGTAAAACCAAACACTATTAATACATAAACCAATAAATAATAACAAATACTAATTATAATAATCAGACTCTAAGAACAAGTAGATGTTATCATATGATGAGCATATATAATTTGATTTGCAATCTCACGGCTCACTAGTATAAAACCAAATATAGAATATTGTAATTGACTAATACTTCTATATATTTTAATCATCTACTATAATTAAGAATGAAGTTTTCATTTTTTATAGTTGACAAAACATAAATTTCCATTTCCAATAGATAAGTAGTGAAACTGCTAGCTTAATTATATATAATAAAGAGACTAATTTACAAGACAGTCTAGCTAACAAGTACAAATTGATTTATAACCATGGGTATAACATCACTTCATATCATCGTTTCTCTAATAAATAGTTTGCTATCTCCAAATTCACTATTACTGTATATAACATTACTTATATTGTACTAGCTAGCTCATTTGAAGGCCATTGTCCCTTAAAGAGTATATCAACTGGTACCCAACAAATCCAAACATATGCTTGAAGAAAGAAAAAAAAAACAATTAAAAGGAGCATAATATCAAAGAAAATAGAAAACAAAACATTCTAAACATACACTCCAATTAGTCATAATAACAAACAAACTAGCAACAAGATAGACTTCAATAGCAAAACAAACTCATTTCATATAAGTTTCAAGCTTTTCATGATAAGAAATAAAAAATAAAAAAAGAAATCTCAAAATCCTTAAAGGAAACTAGTCAAATCCTTAAAATCCTTATTTAATAAGTGAAAACTGAAACCAACAATCAAATGACGTAGCAATTAATGTCAACACAAACATCCAATCTATAAACCCGAACATGAATAGCAAATATAAAATAAGAACAGTTTTCAAAACTAAAAAAATTAAAAATACAAAATGATGAACTAAGGGCAATTGATCTCTGTTTTGATCTTAACAATAAAGTTAATTGTCACTAACATATTCAAGAGGATCCAATTGATCATATCTGAATATGAGCTCTTCAAAATGAAGTCTTTTGAATCCATAACTAATATGATCAACTGGCTTCTCACTATTGTCAACAACTTAAGAAAAGCTGGAAAGCACCTTAAGCTTGAAGACATTAAAAACAAGATTTTAAGAAATCTTCCCATCAAGGAGTACAGTCAAAAGTCACCACAATTGAGGAAGTTAATGAAGATTTAAGCACAATGTCTACCGATGTGCTCATTATCAAGTTTCTCACACATGAGATGGCTTTGGCAAAAGACAAGGAGATAGAGCTTCAAAAGGAGAAGAAGACTATTGTTTTCAAAGCTTCAACTTCAAAATATTATGAAGATGAAAGCTCTAGCCATGAAGAAATGAGTGAAGAATATAGTAATGAAGAAATTCTCAACCTAACAAAAAGAATAAAGCTTAAAGATAAGAAAAGGTATGACAATAACTTCAATTAATCCTCCAAGTACTCAAGACACAAAAAGCTCTTATATGAGCACTCAAGTGAAGGAGAACTTGCCGCCACTTGCTTCATGGCTCTACAAGTGGACTTGATGAGGTATGCTCCACATCTCAATCTCATAATAATGATGAAGATGATGAGGTCATGATCCTTGAAATTGAGAAATTTAAAAAGAAAAGTATTTTTCATAAAAACAAGTATTTAAAGTTGAAAAATATTTTGATGAATTACAAAAGATTGTTTTAGAGCTTAAAACTTCCAATGAATCTCTTAGAAAATCATTGGATGATCTTTCATCAAAACCTTCAACCTCTTCCTTACTTAAAGAAAATAATATTTTGATAAATGAGGTTGAAGAGCTTAGAAACTCAATTTCAAAATTTCACAAAAGGATGGAAAATTTGGATTCACTTATTGTATCCCAAAGGCCTCCCTTAGTGAGATATGGTCTAGGCTTTAATGGAGTTTCAACATTATCATCTGCACCTAGTTCATTATTTGTTAAAGCTAGAACACCACAAAACCCATCCATCATGGTAATTGGCTCAAAAGCCAAGGACAAGGCACACACCAAAGTCACTACTCAAAAGAAGAGCAGTAAGAGCTCACATGGTATAAGAGAGAAACCTCAAAAGACCAATCATGCCTTCATTTATAAAAGACATGCACCTAAGGTTTCACACAATACATAACATTATGGTTGTTCACATTCTTACCCTTTTCATGTTGTGAAACCTAAACCCCATGTAAGGTGGCAAGAAATTTTTAAGTCTAAGTAATGCCAATATTGCATGAGATTTGGGCACATTAATAAAAATTGCTTTATAAGGAAAAGTCATTGGGAACCTTCCAAAACTAACCCCTATGGACCCAAACTTAAATGAGTATCAAAGATTGTTTGATCTTCTTTTATAGGTTGCTCACTAGTAGACAAAGGCACATGCTTAGCACAATATCTTTTCTCAAAGTGATCAACCCTAAAAAACTTTAAATTGACATAAAGTGAGGGGGAGCTAATCTAAGATATGTTCACATGAGAAGGATTCATTCCATATCAATGAAGTGCCTCAAAAACAAGAAGCAACCTTCAAACCAATAAGCTTTCATAATCTTTATCTTTCATGCTTTAAAATGCATGATTATTTTTTCTCCTTGAGATTTGGTCGACATGTTTGATGAGTCTGATTATTATGCGGTCCTGTTTGATGCATATCACCTCATTTAATTTCTTTCACATCTTGATTTGAATTTTTTAAGATGCATGCAATTCGTGATCAAGATTATGGCCTCGCACTCTCAAATTATTCAAAGTCTTGAAAAAATTTGTTTTGACCGGTTTTGTGATAATAAATTGTCCTTCACTCTAGCAATTTTTCAAATTTTATAGTTGTTCAACGATTCAGAAAAATTGCGCTCTCGAAAAGCAAGTTATGATTGCGATCTGTGCAATTTTAGAAAATTTTTGACCATTTTCTGCATTTATTTCGACATCCAAACATGTTACCGCTTGAGACACCTCTTCATGCCTATATAAGATGATTTTCAGTCCATTTACATGCATCCACACATTATTTGCATACGTACTCGCTCTCTAAAAACACAATTTCTCTCAAATTTTTGGTCACTTTCTTCTCTCTTCAAATGGCAACTCGTGCATCCTCTCAACAACCTGGTGCTGCCCCTCAACCACCTAGTATGGAGCAGATTGTCACCACTTTTTTGCAAGAGGAGAGGGCTAGGTATGAAATCTTGAAATAAAAGGAGATTTTACCCAACAAGCTACCTCTTCTCTCTACTTAATAAATTTCACTAATGGTACCCCAACTATGCAAATTGTAACAATTTAGTTTTTCAAAGATTATTTTAGTTATAAAATAAAAGTTGAGGTAATTTTTTATTACAAATAATCTTTGAGGTACTGAATTGTTACAATTTACATAGTTAAGGTACCATCAGTGAAATTCACCCTCTCTCTATCTTAAGGAAATTGGGTCTAATGGTTGAATTTGAAGAGGCTATAAACAAGGTTGGCTGGAGGGATTTTGTATGGCCTAGAATGCATGGCTATGATGACCTAACCTTTGAGTTCTTGTCCACTCTCTTCATTAATGCTAATGAAGAACTCAGATATTATGGCATCAAACTTAGCCTTTTTGGACAAAGGTTACAATTGACAAAAAGGGACTTTCCAAGGTTCTTCTACTTTAAGACATATGGTCTTCTAAATCCTCAAGGTATGGCTCAAACATACAAGGAGTTTTGGCTTGAAATTTCCATAGAAGCCAGCCTTGATAGATCCTCAAATGACAAGCACATTAAAAGTCTTCTCCATTGGTACTATTATAGAATAGTCACCTATACCATCCATGTAAGAGGGGCGGGAAATGAAATAGTGAGCAAAAAGGATTTGCTATATGTTTATGCCTTGGTGCATCAAATGGCTGTGGAATCCACTCAACCCTTCATTAACCAACTTTTTCATATTACTACTTCAAGTGGAGGCACAATCCTTGTCACTTCCTGCGTCTCCAAGATAGCCAACCACTTTGATCTCCTTACTCCTTTCAATTTGACCAATTATGTGGAGTATGAGGAATATGGCACAAATTTAATGGATATCTATTATCTTATTAGTACCAAGGCCATGAGAAAAGTGGGAGAAGATGATTATGCATATGCCTTAGGAGAGTTTGGCGTTCAAGCATCATCTTTATCTCAAAGGAGAAAGAGGGCAAGACTTGTAATTAAAGACCAACCACCACAAGAGGAACCTATGGCCAGTCCTTCAGAAGAACCATCTCCTTTATCTCAACCACTTCCTAGGGAAAGAAAGCTTATGAGGATGATAAGGCATCTTCACATGGACTTAAAAGCTATTCAAGCACATATGGGCATGGAAGTGTGCAATGAAGAATTTTGTTAGTGAAGAAAGTGAAGATGAAGATGATGATGATCTTTCTCCAACTTTTTAGGCCATCACTTTTTAAGCATTTTGTTTTACTTACCACATTTTGCATTTCACACATCTATCTTGTTTGCCATGTTTATTTTTAAGTGTGGCAGTGTTTCTTGATGTATCTTTTGCTTAAATTTAATAATATTCAGGTTTTTAGTATCATGGTTGTGTAAAGTGTTAGTATTCTCTCTTTTTCCCTCTTTTTATCACTTAAGCAATTGATTATATGCCTTAATTATTTTATGCTTTTTGATCTTGACAAAGGGAGAGAGATATGAGTAAAATATAAGCAAAATGGTCAAAAACAAAAATTTTATTCAAACCTAAAATTATATTTAAAAATTGTTGACTTTTTAAAACTTTGTTTGACCATACTTTTGACCATGATAACACAAACAAATTACCTTGAAACTTGGTACATATGTTTACCTGTATGTTAATTTCAGTTTTGCATGTTTAATTTTATTATTTTCCTTAATTTGGTTGTCAAAATCAAAAAGGGAAAGATTGTTGACCTAAGGGCAATTGATATCTATTTTGATCTTGACAATCAAATTATTATCACTAACATGTTTATTTAAGTGTTGTTTTATAGTATCCAAAGTTTTAAGACAATTGGCCAAGGTTTGCTTGGTAAAACAAATAAAGCAACAAAAAGACCTATAAAGCACGCGCGCTAAGCAAAAAGTGCAATAATGAAGTAGAAAGCATAATCACGCTTGCAATTTTTATATTATGAAGACCCTTAGACAAAAACCAACCAAAAGATGCAACATGTCCTCAAGATCTGAAATGGCTATTTGGAAATTTCAAATGTCCTGCTCGCGAAGTAGGTGTCACAATTAGGAATATCATCACAATCGGAAAAAAGATTGTTATGCTAGGGAACGGGAACCCTTGAGATCTAGTAGCAAATCCAGATTGGAAAAATATTTATCCCGCTCGAGATTAAGAAAGCACAATCAAGATTCAGAAAGCACGCTCGTGAATTCTAACTAGACTAACCATTGAAAGAGCCGTTGCACAAAAGGACAAATCGGAGGCTACCATGCGGAAAGCACCAACGGACACTTGCAGAATAGCGCTCACGAATGGAAAATCGCACTCACTATTTTACTCTGTCAGACTTTTTTAATTGATTTATCTTCAAAACATTAGATAGAGTGTTTAGCACTTATTTATATCGGCTAAATGAAGAATAAACGGTATATATAGACCTCCAAAAGCCTTAGATATTAGAGCAACAATTCACTATAACAAATATTATATTTAGGAACGAATTACATTGCTACCAAAATATTTTTGTCCCTAAATGACTATTTTGTAGTACTAAAAAATAGAATCGTCCTTAATTCTCCTAATCTTTTCCCTAGACAATTTAAATGCACGCATAAAGCGAAAAAAATTAGAGCAAAAGAAATTAGGGACCAAACCTGCCAATTAACAACAAAACAATAGAGTAGGGAATTATTTCATTATTTTAAGACCAATTCTTTTCTTCCTCTATAACTATTTTTTCCCATTTTAACCTTTTAAAATTTATATTATTACCAAAGATATTCAACTCCAGCGTGAAAGAAAGAATCTCTCTTACTCCGTCGTCTGCATTAAGAAGAGCATATTCTCTGTTTGCTCCTAATAGTTAAGCAGGTAAGTGAACGAATGGAGCTTATTCGAAGATTAGATCTGAGATAACTTGTTGAATTCTTGCATAGCAGGGTTACCATAGCTACGAAAGCCTCATTGAAGAAGACTTTCTTTAGAACTAGTAAGTGTTTTCGAGTTGAATCAATTAGGGTTTTTAAGTCAAATCAGATCTTCCAATTGTTCTTCTATTAGATCAAGACAAGAATCAATTTGAGGAGTTTTTGTTTGTCAATTAATCTCATATTTCTTTCTTTTGTTCTTTTTTTTTCCTATTTAATCTATTATCCCTTATGTTTTTCTTTAATAAGCAATTTTTAGATATTCAATAATGTGAATGAGTTTGTTAAATCTCGAGAAAAATTAGTTTATTGTCTTCTCCTTTTTTCTAATACGTGCACTATTGATAGTATTTATAGCCTTTGGCTCACAGTGCTTTGTTTCTTTGTTGTTCGTGCACTTAGGAAGGAGTTGGTGAATATCTGACATATAGAAAGAATCCATTAAGCTACGCCCTATTACGTGCCCAATATGTCTTGAAGGAATTATTATTTATTTTAATGTTTTCATTTAGTTTTATTGTTTAACACCGGTTTTCCTATTTTCTAGCTGTTAACTGTTTCAAGTGGTCACTGTGCTATTAGTTATTGGTCACATTTGCATATTCTGCATGTTTTCCTTTTTCTTAGTAAGTGTGCCACCAGTTATGCTCTGAGTGGTTGTTATTTCCATTATATTTAAAGAAAAGGAAGATTAATGAAATGATTATTGAATTTTCCACCAAATCAGTTATAATAAAAAGCAATATTTCCCACCTCCTTGAGAGCTTTTTCATGACAGAACCATTCCTCGTCGTGGCAGAGGCCGAGCGAGAGCTCACCAAGTGCAAGCCCTTAACAAAATAGTATCAGAGCAAGGGTCCGACAATGGGACCACTCGTTCTGACCCATCCAAGCAACCAATTGAAGATTCCATGCAAGCAACCCAGCAACAAATGTTACAAATGCAGCGTGAAATGCATGAGATGTTTATTCAACTGCAAACACAAGTGGATGAACTAAGTGCACAACGAAACAACTCTGGACAGTCGCAACAACAATCCAAGTTTCAGTAAGCATAAGGAACAATCATTCCTCGGGTGGTTCGCCTAGATTTTCTGCGATACGATGGTACTGACGACCCTATCACTTGGAACAATCGAGCGGAACATTTCTTTGAATTTCACCACACCCCTGCCAATGAGAAAGTTGCATTAGCAGCCTATCATCTAGAGGGAGGAGTGCATCTCTGGTTTCAATCCTTTCACAGGACTAGAGTATGGGTCACTTGGGAGGAATTTAAACAAGTGCTAAATGACCGTTATGGACCAACATTGCTGGATGACTTTTATGAGGAACTCACCAAGCTTACTCAAGATGTTCAGTACGTGACTATCAAGCCCAATTCGACCGCTTACTAGCAAGGGTTAGCACTTTAACAGAACAACAACTAATTAGTTGCTTTGTTAATGGACTCAAGGAATCTATCCAAGCCGATGTTCGAGCAGTGAACCCTCAAACCCTACCACATGCAACCGGACTGGCTCGTCTCTATGAAACAAAATATCAAAATCAAAGGAAGGCTCCGATCAACATAGAAGGCAAGTGTTCCAGTATCAACCCAACTTACCAAAAACCCATTCAAACATTAGCACAAAACAAAGCAACTGTAGCACCTCATATTAAACGATTCCCAGCTGAAGAAATCCAAGATCGTTATCGGTGCAACCTATGCTACAATTGTGACGAAGTTTAAGCCTCGGGTCATCATTGTAAACGACTATTCCTTATTGATTGCAGCTATGACGAGGATGCAACGGAAGCAGAAACTGAGCCCTAACTGGAAAAGGAAACTGATGAAATTTCTCTTTATGCCATTACTGGATCATCTGCTCCTCAAATCATGTAGGTTCATGCCAAGGTTGTTGGACATTCGTTAATGGCATTATTAGACACAGGAAGCTCACATAACTTCCTCAATCGAGCATGGGTTTCATGTTTTGGATTGAAGATGGAGGGAGGACAGCAGATGAATGTCATGGTAGCCAACGGCAAAAAGCTTCCATGTATGGGCCGGCTGATATGCTCAAACTAAGTACTCGCAAGTGCACGAACCAATTGTAGAATGGCAAGACACCCCCGAGGTCGATCTCTCAATAAAACAGTTTAGCTTAACTCCTAATTACCTTAAATTGTCAATGGAAACACAATGATGCAACTAAACATTCTATTCAGTTTTGATGATATGAAGATTAAACTAATGAGTTTTGAATAAATTTACTAAGAGACAAACTAAATTTGATTGAATTACTTATGAGATTTAATTAGGCATTTAGTTCGCACATTAATCGTAATCCCTATCCTCCAATTCCATAAAACACAATGAATCAAGATTCCTACGGCTTTCGCCTTAAGTCGCTAACTATCTAAGTTAATGGCGTAATTAACGTTCACCCCAATTTTTAGGACAAGTTACAGATGGTTCGTCTAATAACTCACCCTAAAGATATCAATTCTAAATTAAATGGATAGTGGCCAATCATACATTCAACTTAAAACTTCATAAGCATAATTAAAGATGAAAAGAATCAACTATCATTAAAAATTAAAGGAAAAGTTCATACATCCTAATGGCTACTAAATACCTAACAAAAACTTTAGTCAAGCATGACTTTAACCATTGTCAAATTAATTCCAAGGTTAAAACTAAACAAGCTACAGCAGATAAAAGGAGGAGAAAATGGAAATTGAAACTCTCTTGAACTGATTAGCTTGAACCTCTCTTGGATGGTTGGTCTCCAATCTCAAAAGCTCCAAGCTTGGCAACTTCAATGGTGAATAACTCCCAAACGTAATCCACACTAATGAAGCAAGATGAGATGGCTTCCAATGTCTCTTCCACCACTCAAATCTCCAAAGAAACAATGCCAAGAGTGTAGAGATTTTAGAACTCCTCAAATCAGCCCCCAAAAACGCATTTTAAATCCTAGAAAATCTTAAGATGAGTTTTACTCTAATTGGGACTCTTTCCCACTCTCAAAGGTAACAAATAGTTACAGACTTTTATCCTTAACCAATCAAAATTAGAGTCTTTAAAATGAGCCCACACTGCTGCAATGTAGAGTTCAATTCGCATAAAATCTCAAATTTCCAGAAATCCACACGGTCGTGTAGATCCACATGCCCGTGCGGATTTGTTTTCCTTTTTTCATGTCTGCATCCACACTCCCTTGTCAGAATGTCTTCCATGTGGATCCACACTCCCAAGCTTTAAATCCACACGCCCGTGTGGATCCATACTCCCGTGTCAGAATGTTGAGAGTGTTAATCCACACTCCCGTGTGGATTTGTTTTCCATCCAAATGCTCTCATTTCTCCTCCATTTTTCCTACATCAAGAGATAACACTAAATAACATATTTTCCAAATAATAAACACAAATCAAAGGCATAAAAACACACAATCTAATATAGAAAACACTATAAAATATGAATTGATCACCGGCTATCTAACACACCAATCACAATCCAAGGGAACCCTTTCCAGGTGGAGTTTTTTATGATAGAACTAGAAGGTTGTGATGCCATACTTGGAGCGCTGTGGCTAAAGACTTTAGGACCAATTGTGTGGGATTTCTCGCAACTGACAATGACATTCAAGTGACTAGGACAAGAAATCAATCTCACAGGAGTTCCACCTCATCAACCAACCATGATTGATCAGCATAAGTTGGAAAAGGAGTTACGAGGAAGTGGCAACATAGGGACTTTAATGCAGATTTTTTTACTAGAAAGAGATACTGTCCATGGAGAAGAAAACAAGCCAATGCTTGAAACCTCTAAACAACAACACCTAGCTAGAGGCTCTCTATGAGAGATATGTAGTAATATTTCAAAAGCCAAAAGGAATTCCTCCAGATGGGGCCCATAGTCACAAAATTCCACTAAAACTTGGCACTGGACCAATTTCAGTGAGACCTATCGCTACCCTTACTACTAGAAGATGGAGATAGAGAAATTAGTAAAGGAGATAAAAGAGAATGGCATCATCAAGCCAAGCACAAACCCATATTCATCGCCAGTTCTATTAGTCAAGCAAAAAGACGGCACATGGCAATTTTGTGTCGATTATCGAGGCTTTGAATTTGGCTACTATCAAGGATAAATTCCCTATACCAATAATAGATGAGTTACTTGATGAATTGTTTGGGGCAAAGTATTTCTCAAAATTGGACTTGCTTATCGGATATCATCAAATACCTATGCATCCAGCAGATATAGAGAAGACAGCCTTTTGCATTCATGATGGGCACTACGAATTTCTGGTAGTGCCTTTTGGACTCTCCAATGCTCCTTCCATATTTTAGGCATTAATGAATGAAATTTTTCGGCCATATTTGTGAAATTTTATCTTAGTTTTTTTTTATGATATTTTGATATATAGCTCCACATGGGAATCTCATTTGAAACATTTGGATGTAGTATTCTCAATTTTAAGTGCTCACCAGCTTTTTGTCAAAAGGGAAAAATGTTGCTTTGGAGTTTCACAGGTTCATTACTTGGGACATCTAATCAAGGAAGGATAAGTAAGAATGGATCCAGATAAAATAACTGCAATAAAAGAGTGGGCCAAACCAACCACAATGACGACTAATTGTGGATTTTTAGGACTCACTGGATACTACCGTAAATATATCAAAAATTACAGTAAAATAGCAGCCCCATTAACTGACATGCTAAAAAAAATAACTTCAATCATGAAGCAGAGTATGCATTTGCGGAACTCAAACAAGTGATGGTTCAAGGGCCCGTTTTGGCATTACCCAACTTCACTAAGGCCTTTGTTGTTGAATGTGATGCTTCTAATAATGGTGTTGTTGCAGTTCTAATGATGGAAAAAAAAAGCCAATAGCTCTCTTCAGCCAAGCAATAAAGGGGAAGAATGCAACATTGTCCACCTATGAAAAAGAGATGCTTGCCTTGGTGCTAGCTATGTAGAAATGACATCCATATCTTTTGGGAAAGACATTTGTGGTTCGAACAAATCATAAAAGTCCAAAATTTTTATGGAGCCAGCGAATTACCACAACAGCTCAACAAAGATGACTTAGTAAGCTAATGGGCTATGACTTCACAATAGAATACAGGAAACGGAGAGACAATTCGGTGGCAGATGCTCTTTCTAGAAGATATGAGCCAGCACAATTGACTATCGATATTAATTCCGTCCTGGCTAGAGAACATTCATGAGGAGAACACGAACCGATTGGAGATGCAGAAGCTTCATAAACTATTCCAAGAAGGGGAGCTCCTTGGCCCATGGTCTTGCAAAGATGGTACTATTTTTTAAGGGACGAATTTATTTGCTTCCTTCATCTCTATTGATAGTTGATATTATACAGGGATTTCATTCAGCCACTCATGAGGGGTTACACAAAACTCTTCGACGCATAATGTCTAAATTTTATTGGCGGGGCATGAAACGACAAGTTTTGGGAGCCATTAAAGCTTGCGATGTTTGTCAAAGAAATAAAAAGGAACAAGGTACCCCGTCTGGGCTTCTTCAACCACTTCCCACACCTAAGGTAGTGTAGGCTGAAGTTTCAATGGATTTTATTGTGGGTCTTCCATCTTCTAAAGGCAAAACAACAATTATGGTGTTGTGGATCGGTTATCAAAAATGGGGCATTTCATTGCAATGTCACAACCTATCACTGCCAATAGTGCTGCCCAAGCATATTATGAGAATGTCCTCAAACTTTATAGAGTACCACTATCAATCGTAAGCGATCGAGATCCCATTTTCACGAGCTCATTTTGGAAGGAGTTATTTCGGCTACAAGGGACTGAGTTTCGATTTTCATCATCATATCATCCACAAACGGAGGTAACCAATCGTACTCTTGAAATGTACTTGCGATGTTTTACGGGAGATCACCCAAAACAATGGACCCGTTGGTTGCCTTGGGCAGAGTTTTGTTACAATACTAGTTGGCATTCGGCTACAGGCTTCCCAACTTTTGAAGTCGTATATGGACGATCTCCTCCAATTTTAACATTTTATGAGCCGGGTTCAACTAAGAAAAAGTGGATTTGGAGATGAGACAAAGGGATCCGGTAATTACCCAATTACGCCAGCACCTTTACAAAACTGAGAGAATGAAAGATACATATGATAAGGGAAGGAAGGATCAACAATTTTAAGTTGGAGATTTTGTGTATCTCAAATTACAAACATACTGAAAACTTTCGGTAACTGGTGAACGGAGGCACAAATTATCGGCAAAATATTATGGTCCGTACGAGATTGTTGAAGGTATTGGACCTGTCGCCTACAAGTCGCTCTTACCAGAAGGAAGTAAAGTGCATCCTATAGTGCATGTCTCATTACTCAAAAAGCAGCTCAAAAGTGGAACGTGTACTGAACAATTCCTACCTGAGATATCAGACGAAGACCCAACAGCTTCTTAATGCCTTGCGGACAAGGCCATTTTCAAGAGAGGAGGAAAATGTTACATGCCCAATCTGTCTTGAAGGAATTATTATTTACTTTAATGTTTTCATTTAGTTTTATTGTTTAGCACCTATTTTCTAGTTGTTAACAGCTTCAAATGGCCATTATGCTAGTAGTTATTGGTCACATTTGCATGTTCTGCATGTTTTCCTTTTTCTTAGTAAGTGTGCCACCAGTTATGCTCTGAGTGGTTGTTATTTCCATTGTATTTAAAGAAAAGGAAGATTAATGAAATGATCATTGAATTTTCCGCCAAATCAGTCACAGTAAAAGGCAATATTTCCCACCTCCTTGAGAGCTTCTTCACGACAGAACCATTCCTCATCGTGGCAGAGGCTAAGCGAGAGCTCGCCAAGTACAGGCCCTTAACACGCCCCCTCAAGGTACTTGCCACTTAGATTAATTGCAATCATTATATTACACAGAGGAAATTTCCTTTTTTTTTTTTTTGGTTAATTTGAGTTTTCATTCCTATTTTCCATTTCTCCTCGTGTTGTTAGAAAAAATCATATACACTAGTGGAGGAAGTTTGACCAACGTAACTTATTATTTTAAATTAAATTTGAAAAAATGACATGAAGAAAGGATGAGGACTATAACTGATAATTCTGATATAGTTGCCATCATAATAAGAATTCTAATTCTGAAATAACAAATAACTAATAAACAATATCTAGTTTCTGAAATTTTCTTGAATAACTAGACCCAACTGTGATACTAAAGGATTATATCATTAGATGTGTTAAAATCATAGTGTATCCCTCCAATTATTAATTATACCAAGGTTCAAAATTGTGGAACTTGGTGAATTGTGATTATCTTATGTTCAGGCCTCAGAGAAGCTGCCAAGTTTGAACAAGTATCTTGTTCTTAGAGGAGGAAACTGACTCTATTCCTAGAAGGTGAGTGAATAGCCTTCTAATGTGTATGTTGGGTGATAATTTTTGTGGCTTTACGATGATTGTGGTATTGTGTTTTAACAGCTAAATATCTATGAAAAAAAAAGCAACATACTAGATAGGAACTCTATTTTTATAAGCTAACAACAGTTAAGAATTATTCTCTTAGAATTTCATAATGTATTCCTTCCTTTTTTTGTAAGCTGATATCCTTGTCTAAAGAATCACACTATTGCTCACTTTATTTTTCATACTTGTTTAAACTTTACTCAGAGTTTGGCTTCTTTAAGACAATACATATCAATGCTTAGAGCTAGTTTAATTGGCCTTGGCCTTTAGTTGCTAGCTGGACTCATGAATTGGTTTTTTATGATTTGGTAATAGATAAGGAAACTAGCCAATTACGTTACAGTAGAGGAAGCAAAGGTGACTTCAAATCTTTGTAATTCATTCATGCCTGCCTAACAATATGGATGTTTATTTTACTAATTTTACACCTTGAGGAAACTGAGTTCATTTGGCCACTAAATGAAATATCATTGTACATTTGTACCTTGCTTGAGTAGTGTGGCAAGGTACCTATCTATTAACACTTATCATTCCAAGTGATTGTTGCATTTGTTCAAAAGTGCAATAGATAATATT
The DNA here is from genome assembly GCA_949630135.1 of Balakata baccata. NCBI lineage: Eukaryota > Viridiplantae > Streptophyta > Magnoliopsida > Malpighiales > Euphorbiaceae > Balakata > Balakata baccata. The sequence continues at coordinate 26,196 of CATIWF010064761.1, forward strand.
TATCATAGACTCTTAATGGAACTCCATCTGAGTTCCTTTTGTTATGGTTACCTTGCTTGAGTTGAGTGACAAAGCACCCATGTGTTGCCACTTATCATTTTATGTGATTGCCACATCTGGTTAGGAGTCCAATTGGACAAGTTACCTTCCCCCTTAACTGTTGGGAGTTCTAGTCAACTGTAATAATAATGTGTACATTAGGACAAAAATTTGTGGTTGATATAATCTTTCGGGCTTCAAAATGTTATTGAAGATTATGAATAAGCAGACTGTATATTTTGAATATTGAACTATAAAAATAAGAATATATTCTTCTTTAATTCATTTGTATTTTCTTGTTCTTTTTTTTTTTTTGGTTTAATGAATTCCTCTATGCTTTATGTATTTCTATGTTAGATGTACAAATACTCATATAGTTTTATGTTAGAAATCTCATTGGAATAAATGTATTAAGATCTCTTTAGCTATTAATAATGATTTATGATTAAGATATAGATTTCACTACTCTATATTTGAAGTGTCTGATCTTTATCTCGATCATCTTTTCATTTATTTTTTTTTTCAATGGTAGCTTCTTGAATCTACATTTCCTTACTTTTCTTCTGGTATTCTATCTTTTTTGTTTTCTTTTAATATTTGCTATTTTTGGTTGCTTATTGAACTTGAATTTCAAATCAAATCTTGGGATTATCTATGGTTAATTTATTTGTTGAGAATTTCTTTTTGCTAGCCCGTAATATGAAGTTGAAAATTTGTTTCTTTCCTTTGATTTATGCACATGCTCTTTATCATTATGTTAGTGCACACTTGAAAATATGAAATGCTAAATTGCAGAAATATTTGCACTTATTTTCAATTGATGACAAAACTTAAGTTGATGACTCAATTACCATTTCTGTTAACTTAATATATTAATTAAATTGTTAGCGGTGACTTCTATTATCTTTTCTTTTCTTTCTCTTGCATTTTTTTTTTCATTTGGTCAGTTGGTTGCTCTTAAGATGACATAGTGGAGTTATCACTTATATTTGTCTCCTAATGCAAGCCCTGTTATGACAAAATTTACCGTAGCCTTGAGGGGAATTGGGACATACAATGAAGTTCGTCCATCTCAAGTAAGTTTGTATATTCTTCTCATAGTGATGTGTTGTGGTCATCTGTTTTGTTTATCTACTAGGTTACATCTGAAATAACCAAGTCCATGGACATTTTACTTTTTGGTATATAGCTTTCATGATACTTTTTGGTACAACAAGATCTACAAGAGCATTTTGTGTCAAAATTGTAGTATAGATTTATTTCAAGATACTGATAAAACTTTATTAGAACAGTTGATGGTGTAACTAAGTATTATTTTATTATGAAACTTGATAACCATGATATGTAATACTTATTATGTAATATGACATCTCTATATTCTTTCATTTTCTAGTGTTGTCTCTTTACATGCCTTTGATAGTATGATTTGAGGGGTATTTTAATGGTAATATAAAATAATTTATGTTAGATAAGGAAATGGAAAAAAGTAAACAATCTAAACCAATTAATGAGTAAAATACTACATATGTGCTTTTTTGTGACGAAATATGTAAAATATTTGTCAGCAAAAATGATAATAATGGATTTATCTTTGATTTTACGACCAAAGATTTAAAATCATAGTATAATTGAGGACAAAGATCTTCTTTATTAATTTATTATGATTTAGTGAATGAGCAAATGTTGTCTCTAATACTATACCATTTAGGGATGAAATACATATATCATCGCCAAATATTGAATAATTCGCAACGAATAGTCAGTATGAGGATGAGTTTTTGGACTTTTTGTGACCAAGAATCCATCGCCTATTGTTAAGATATTTAGGGACAAAAACATATTTTGTCATCAATAAGTAAGCTTTTGGGGAAGAAATCAATATTTTATCCATCAAAGTCTTTAGCAACGGCATTTCTATGACGAAGCTGGCAACCAAATTTTTTTTGTCTTACAAAAGTTTTCATCGCAAATACTCAATTTTGTTGTAGTGATTTTTAAAGAATGCCAAACTATTGCAAATTTATTTTTCAACTTATTTTTTGAAAAAAGGTTGAACCTTGAATACTTGGAAATAGGTTGTAAGAGTACACCTAGTTAAAAAAACTCTTATTTGAGCTGTGTACGAGCTTGTTTAAAACACAAAGAATTGGTTATTGTGAGAATCATTGAAATACAAGGGATTTGGGTTCGATGTGAGACTTAATAAAACACTTAGTTGTAGGCGAGTTAGGAAAACTCTGTAGTTATAAGTTAGTTAGAAAACTCTTTTGTATCTTTAGTTCAGATAATAGAACTCCCAATTGTGATTGGGAAGAGGAGTCGAGTTTGTTAACACCCGAACCTCTATAAATCTTGTATGTCTATCTTCTTTTACTATTCTGTATTTATTTTTGCCTATTGCTCAAATACTTTAAGAAATCCATTAAACCAAAATTTTCATTTAGTGTCAGTTCAACCCCCTCTTCTTAGTATATTATCTTTCCAATATAAAATTTTTTCCAAAAAGTGTTTTTCCTAAACGCAAAATCAAATGGGTCCTAAATAAATGTTTTGTATCCCTTTTGCAACATCACTCACTCACTCACTCAACCTCTTAATTAGATGCATTTTCACTAGCATTCAATGTTTATGATTCAATATCCCACCCAAAAACCCAAGAATAGATTTCTTCAAAACACAGTAGTGGTTTTATAAAGAGAGTTGTAAAAGAAGATGTGAGTATATAGACGCTCAAAAAAAAAAAAAAGCTTCAAACTTTTCAAGGAAGAAACAAGAAAGGATGGCCAAAAGAAAGAAAAAGGCAAAATATTGTGGGTCTTTGAAAGAAGTTGTTACAGCTTCAGTTGGTAGTCTGCATATTTATTGATAACTAATAGAAACCGAAACAAGATATATGAAACCCAACTCCATATTTGTGGCTTTACTAAGAAAATTCATAAAGATATCCAAGATTAGCATAAAAATTGAAACTGGTTCGCTTAAAAATACAAGATATTCTACACATCTTTATAACCCAAATCATCAAAATTGAAAACAAAACAAAATCAAGATATCTCCACTGCCTTAATAGAACACAAACCCATGTTGGAGCATTATTTAGTTCACAAAAATCATCATAAACGAAAAGGAAAAAAGAAAAGTGAAAACCATTATTTTTTTTAGACAGATCATGCAAAGCCGGCGATGACAATGCTTGGATGGGAGAAGGCAATGCTTAGATGAGAAAAGCATAGTGGTGGATAGAGCAGAATAGAGATATGGTTGAAGGCGATGACGATGCTTAGATGAGAAGAGCATAGCCAGCAACAAAGAAGGGAGAAATATGAGTATGGTTTAGAAAATGAAAATAGAAAGCAATGAAACCTGGGTAAAACTAAATGGCTATCAACACAATGAGTTTCAAAATAATATTAATTTATTTAATGTATGACAAAATAAGTGTAATCTACCAATGGTAGTAGAAACTTACTAACTGAAGCATAAATTTCGTGTTTTCAATACTTCGAAACACTAGTTACTAGAATCCTTATAAATTCCACGACAAGAATGGGGAGTTCGGTTTATAGAGCTATTCAAACCCAACCTTGTGTTCTTGAAGAAAAACACTCAAAACTCTTACTTTAATCCCTTTTAAATTCACTCTAATATGTTTTTAAGGTGTTTAAATAATGGAAAAGCAATATAGGGTGAAGGAATGTCTCTTTTATCATCCTCATATGTGAGAGGGTGGCTAGGGTTCTCAAAAATGGTGAAACAGAAGAAATAAGATCAAGTTTAAATAGAGTTACTGTCAAACTTAAATCACGAGTGCGCGAATTATTTCGCAAGTGCAATTTGCTTCTATCCCCTTTTCTTCAATTTAGGCCAAAAATTAATCCATTTTATATTTTTACTTTTAATTACCATAATACCTTTCTCATGTTCTCTATTATTTCTATGCCCTAGAAGGCAGGTGTTACAATAGTACAAAGTAAATTATATTAAATATTATTTTTATCATAAAAATAATTAATTTTTACTATAATTTTATTCCTTTTCTTATCACCAAATCCCAATCCCTTCCTAAACCTAGGGACCCATTTTCTCTACCCCGAATGAAAACAATGAAGAAAAAAATCACTGAAGTAATTTAGTTTAATAGACAAAAACATTAGATACAAAGGAAATAATCTCATAAAAAAGGGAAAAAAAAGATATAAAGGAAAAGCAAAAAAAAAAGTATATATTTTTTTATGGTTTCGGACCTTCCATATCCAAATTTCACTTATCATTCTTCTTCTCTTTCTTTTTGCTTCTCTCCCCACTTATATGCAAAAGCATTCCTTGTACGATCTCTACTTTCACTTCTTCTTTCTTCAACCTTAGAAGGTCAATTTTGAAAATATGACACTAGCGTTTCTTTCTAGTAAATATGTGTTTTGGCAAATTACATTGTTTTGTATGATATCTCTAATCAAGGAGCCGTAACAGCAAAAGGGAGTCATGGAAAGGATTCCAAACATTGAAGGAGAATGGGTAGAAGATGTTGCTTCTCTAGTCGCTGAAAATGCTAAAGATAAGAGACTTTTTTTTGAATTCTTGGATTTTTTAGGATTATATTGGGTGTTTTTGGTTTCTTGATTTTATTGAAAATGGCTACTTGATTCACTCTCTATTATTAAGCAATCTTATCGTCCTTTTTTGGGGAGAAAAAAATGGTCTCTGGATTTATGAGGCATCAGGATTTGGGGAAGAAGAAAAATAAAATTATATTAAAAATAATTATCTTTTATTATAAAAAAAGTATAATATAGTTTCTTTTATTATTATGAAAAAAAATAAATTTTAATTAAAAGTGTCACATGTCAATTTGTTATAAGTAGCTAAGTTAATTCAGCGAGTTAAGTTAAATTAAGGGGACATAACTTTGTGTAGCTTAAGGACTTATTTGTACTGAGTTGAAATACAAAGAGTTTAACTGCACCTAGTCAAATTGTAGGGTATAACTCACTTTTTTAGTTATAGTTCATAAGCTAATTTGTCATTTTAGCCACTAAATTATAACCTAATGATGCATAATGATCACTTATAAAACCATCTAGGCCTAATAGTAGAGGAAATTTTACCAAACATCTACACTTATAATTTTATTTACAAAAAAAAATCCAATATTCTTTTTTTTTTTTTCATTTGTACAATTTTTTTTTTCAATTTTAGTGAATTTTTTTGCCTTGTTTTTCTCTATCTACAATCAATGACTCTTCCAACATCTACGCCTTTGCCAGAGACGACGATTCTCAAGCTGAAATAGACGAGAAATCAATAATCGGCCAATATTTCCCTCTCCATCTACTTCAGAGCTCTGTTTCTTGTACATCTACTGCCATGAGCTTGAAAACCTTTGATCCAAGATTTTAGCCACAAATTATGTCTCCTCCAATAATTTCATGGTAACCTATGGCATTTTTGCTAAAATTGACTTTCTACCTCTTTCTAATTTTTATATCTATAATATTAATTTACTACTCAATTAGCATTGGGATCGGCGCTGGAAGAAGAAGAGTTCCATGAAGAGTTTTTTTTAAAAAAAAAAAAACCATAAAACTCTTATTAATCCATGAAGAGTTGTTGAGACCTTTGCCTGATTGTAAAGTGTTGGCGAGTTTCCGCTTCAAAAGTACTTAATCTTCAATGTTTTTTTATTATATTTATTTTATTATATGTGATGCTTCTTCTTCTTTTTTTTCTTTTTTTTTTTAAGTTTGTTTAATTCAATTAAGGTGTTCTAAAATATACTCAAGGCATTCTAAAATACTCTTATGGAATTTTCAAAGTATTTCCAATACCCAAAGTATTTCCATAAAATTATTAAGATGTTCCTAAGGTATACTCAAGATATTTCCAAACTATGCCCGAGATATTTCCAAGAAATTTTCAAAAAATTTTCAAAAATTTCCAAAATATTCATAAGGTATATCCGAAATATTTTCAAGAAATATCCAAATTGTACCTAAGAAATCCCTAAAGAATTATAAAAATATTCTGAAGATATACTAAATTAAGATATACTCAATATATTCATAAGAATGCAAAACCAATGTATATTGAAAATATACTCTATTTACATTTTTTTTTTTGCACTTTTTCGTATAATTTGGAGTGTCTTTTTGAATTTATGTAATCTTGTAACAATTTTTAAGTCATTTTGGTAGGTTTGAAAAAAACTTTAAGTGAATATAATATTATAATACTTTAAAAACTTTTTTACTTTTTTTGAAAAATTCCCCTGGTATGCCATTCTATCCAGATATTAGTCTTGGACCAGGCGTTATGGACTTCTGTTAACTGAACATACAAAACATATATAAATAAAATACATAGATAAACCATTATGCATTTGTTCTGTGTCATTTACTTTTTAGTTTCATACATAATTTCATATCCAAATCAGGTTCGCCCTTATCTGCATACCAATAGTTTGCAATATTTAAAACATCACAGTTATCCCATCACCTTTTCCTCTAAATCTCGGTTTCACTCCATTATTAATGATGAATAACTCCCAGATTTTCAAACTGTAACATTCTTAAGCTTCACATAACATAATAAGAATGGGAGTGAAGCCAAGAAAATGTTGTGCTAGTTCAAAAATTGTGAAGGCCTGAGATGGAAAAGAAGTATATAAATAAATTATTATCAATGTATTTACATAAGCTGGCCAAATAATATGCCGATGACGCTGGCAACTAGTGGACGTACATGATTATTTAAGCTTTCCATTTTTCATATGAATAACTGTAAGAACATGTGCTGTTAAATAGACGATCTGGAGAATGAATCAGTTCCTGTGATCCTGATATTGCTTGACTTTGTTAACAAATCAAATGAAGTTAAGGAATTTGGGGAGAGTACAACATCCATGTCGTTTCCAGCCTTGTCGAGAAGAGTTTGGATAGGTGCCACCTGCATAACGTTTAGAGTTGAACAAATTAATTCAATCTCTACTTTCTGATAATAACAATTGCCCTTGTTTTAATTTTGCAAATTTGAGCAGTGTCAGATGCTCAAGATTCAAACAGAAAATAGTGGTTCAGTCGAGCATGATCAGAGTAATAATAGTATATCTGAAATCGAGATGCAAAAATTATCTAGTGGATACTAATACTAAGAAATGTCAGAATAGTTTCATAATGACATGTAGGGAAAAGACCATGGTGCATCAGGATCTTTAATTCTTGAAATCAAGGACCTTCTTGGACTATCTGTAGGAAAATTCCATTTAAAATGTTCTCAAAACTTGACACAAGCACCAATGCGTACTCTCACAAAAAAAAAAAGGCACTTGAATTTTTTTTTTTTCGCTTTGTGAAAATAGTTTAATTCGGCCAGAACATGGAAGAAGTTGATGGTCTCAACCTTTCAAAGGGCTTCTACCAAGTAGAGAAGGGTCAGAGTAAAACAATTAATTGCAGACATGTAAAACAGATACAAAGGGCGTCTACCAAGTAGAGAACATTCTATCCAAACATGAGGAAAGAGAATAATTGTCTGTATACCTTCTTTGGCTGGTTGAAAGAATTCTCATCCGTTATATTAGTAGAAGTGAGTACAGTCTTTGTTGATCCAGATGGTTGTACGGAATTGAGCTCCCATCCAGCAACCGAGATTTTGAGATTCACTAGACTGCTCCCAAAGTTTACAATCTGAAAACAAATGAAATTAAAAATGCACTTGCATCTTTGATTCTGTGGTAACGACTATGGAAGCAAATGATCAGGAAAAGAATCTGTATGTTGTGGCTAAAGAGCAGGAAATGCTTTCTTTTGAAAACTCCTACAAGTTCAAAACATCCTATTTTGTGATCGTCTGAAGTCAAACAGTAACCATTTCTTCATGATGGGAAAACACAAATTAGACACAGCCGCCATTGCACTATTGTTCAGCTCAGAATAGAAGAAAATATTTGAACCTTTAATTTCAGGTACTTTTCACCATCCACAGAATTCTGCCAGATAATAGCAGATGCAATTACTGAAGAGGAATTTGTTTGGAGGGTGGCATTGAGAAGAGTTGCTCCACTTGAATCCATAAAGAACTGCTGTACCCAATAGCTAGGAGTTCCATATAGTTGCGAGGAGTTAAAGACAATAGCATCCGGGTTCCACCTTCAACACCGATTTTTAAGTATCAGAGTAACCATGGAATAAAAGTAAAATTCCTGTCAAACACATTTAACTATTATGAGAAACAAGACTTTACCTCCTGTCATTGGTATGCACAAAAAGTGGTGCATAGCTTGCCATCTCAACGACATCACTGCGATGATGAAAACAAAGACATCAGTGTGTTGCCTTCTTCTCAGTACAGAACCACATAAAAAAGCCCCTTGAATGGAACAACTTTGAATTAAAACATCATAGCAAGTCATGACAAAACTTTTCAAGACAGTTATGCTATTATGGGTTGTTTCACAACTCTTTCCCTCAAGAAAAAGCTCAAAATCAAGGAGTAATGATCTAAAGAGATTTGAACTTTCCATATATTTTCATATCAGATTCATCCAATAAAAAAAATTAATTTAAAAATATCATAAATGCAAGTTTTGAATAACCACAGCAAACCTATTCTTTTCCAACCCAATAAGGAATGCAGCTTCAGCAAGAGCAGCTAAAAGACTCCCTGTACCAGCATCTTTACCGGTCACAGCATATTCACTCACAAAAGCCTGAAATTTAATAAAAAGTAGGACAAGTTTATGCAATGAATTACTGTTTTCCAAATAAGGAAAGCATATAAAATCACACCTTGGGACCAGGAACACTGCGAGATGTTCGATCGAATTGATGTGCCATGGAGAACAAGTTGTTGGCAGATGTATAAACCTAGTAAAGATATCCCAGGAAAGAGGTTAATTGTATGTCCCCTCACCAATAATGGAAGAGTTACAAATGGGAAACATTGAGGTGTTTATGAGAAATTATAAAGCCAGCATTAAGATGTTTACATGAAAATCGTAGTGATCAGCAGGATGATCCAAAGAATGAGAAGACCCATCACAATTTGAGATTATTTTGATGTCAGGATAGGCATGTTTTATAGCATCATAGAATTTGAGGTAATTTCCTGCCAATAGAAAATATAAATTTGACCTCTCAAACAGAAAAAAAAAATGTGGTGAAACATTTGCAGACATTTTGTACAACCTTTGTGATGAGAAACCATCTGTGTTTACCATGGACTAATGTGGAGTTGAGACACAATCAAGAAACAATTCGCTCAAATTGCATGAAAATCATATTTGCAATCTGATAATAGATTATACATATAAATTCAATTTCATTTCTGGAAAAAATTTAATGGCACCCCAATAAAATTGTGAGTTGAACAGAAACAAGCTTGAATTTGAAGTACATGCATACTTGATACAGAATCAGATGTTATTCATGCGTGTATGCATGAATTTGTGCCCATAGCACATAAAAATTGATAAAAACCATGGACATAAAATACTGAGCAAACCTCGGTAATTTTTCTTTCCACAATCCTCATTTCCAACAGCAACATATCTCAAGTCAAAAGGCTCTGGGTGTCCCATTGCAGCCCGAACAGAGCCCCAAGTAGAAGCAGAGTCACCTCTAGCAAACTCAATACCATCGAGGGCTTCCTGCATAATACAAAACATATGTTACAGATTCCACAATGTGAAAAAGTTGTTCTTCCACTATCTCATTGAAAATTAATTTGTTCTTCCAGTATCTCGTTCTACTTTACTAGACACACCCAAAGAATGAGTAGATGAACATGCTATAATTGATTCCAACTAATATCTAGAGATGTAGTAGAACTAATGAAAAATATTGTTTTACCCCAAAAAAATAAAATAAAATTAGCAGAAATCATCAACCTGTCAATCTGACCATCAAGAGAAAAATTAGCTTAAATATCCATTCATTAAGTTCAAGATCTGAACTATGAACAAGCATATGGCAAAAGGAAACTGCAACACAATTTATGTTGACATATAACCTTTAACTCATGCACATGACGTCAATCAACGAGTCTGGATGACGACTCTTATGAGCTCTAAACTTCTCTTTTTTATTTTTCCTTTTTCTTTACACATTTTTTCTTTTTCCTTCACTGGGATTAAAATATTCTTGGAATATGCTGTATCCAGAACATAAAATATAAACCTGAAATTAGCAACACACTAAACCTCAGAGGAAAAAGGACATGAAACTTTCAGCCTACCATTCGCATAAAAACCCCTAAAGTAATCCATAAAATCATTATCCTGCACCTTAACTCCAGCTACATCTATCCACACCAAATGATAGCAATATTCACTGCCTGAGGGCCTCTTTTCTAAAACATGCATCATATCCATCAGTCTGGAACAATGAAGCACATACACTTCACCTATATGACGTGTCGCATTTCCGATACGTTTTCGATACCGACACAAAATCTGAGTATGTTTTGTAATTTTGAAAAAATTAGAAGCACATTTCTTTTAAGTTAAAAACATATTTTTCCCTTCTAGAAAACATAAAACCTCTGTTTGACACCAATCATTGCTTAATAAATTTGATTATATGTCATTTTTGCTAAATTTTATATAAAAATAATAGCTTAAAATAATATTTTTTAATTTAATTATTTATAAATTTACCCTTATATTTTTAATATTTACACGTTTCCCTCACGTGTCCGATCCTAATATTTTTATAAATATCGTTTCTCAGTGTCCGTGCTACATAGGTTTGGAATATTGGTTGGATAAGCATTGAATCATGGAACCTCATACCATTTTCAATTCATAATAATAATAATAATAATAATAAATGTATTTTGATCTTATATTAAAAAAAAAAAAAAAAAAAACCACCAAGGTTAAGCAGGATACTGGCCAGATATGCTTCAACTAACATATTCCACATCAAATTAGAAAATAGATATTTGGCCAAGGGTCACGCAAACATACTTGCACAAAAGGTAAAATGCTTGATGTATCAACTTGATCTTGATGACTGATTCCTGTCAAATTCACAAAGCCGTAGGACTAGAAGAGTAAATCAACCAGGAAAAAAGAGGAAAATAGTTTTGGAAATTAAGAATTTGTAAGTTACCATTATTGAACACCCATATTGGCAGTGCACCAATATCTTCTGCTAGCTGCAGAAACAATTGATCATATTGTAATACTTAACCAACATGTAGAGAAAGTCTTTTATTTCAAAGGACTTCATGTCATCCTGCAGGTGTAGAAAAAAAAAAGATACATACTTGAAGAAACTCGAAGTAACCAAGTCCATCATCAGTCCAATACATCCAAACATCACCAAAGTGCCCAGGTCTCTCCTCCCAAGGTCCAATTGTTTCCTTCCAGCGAAATGCATTTCTCAACCATTCACCTTCAACAAAACAGCCACCTAATGCAATGTGATAAAAATATACTGCATTAGAAAGCCTCGAACCTTTTAAGGGACCATAAAATTATGATCACTAAGAAGGAATAGTAGGATAAACTTAGTCATATATGTGATGCAGTAGAGATATCGGATTACATGAACTAAGACTTGTATCAGATATGACATGTAGCTAGAGGAACAAACAGAAAGCAATGAACTCTCATATGTAAATGATATGAATAACAAAAAGTAGTCAAATTTAACCTCAGCAATCAAGTTTCTAAACATCAAACCAAAAAACCTACATATAAATATCCAAAATGACAGATAATCCAATCTAAGCTGACATTCACGCATATAAATTCATATCTTGTGTACCTGGGAATCTGAAAAACCGAGGTTTTATGTCTGCTAGCATTTGAACAAGCTCTTTTCGGAAACCATGCCCCTATTAGACAAAGTTTGCTCAAAATCTTAGAGAAAGATGCATAGTTTTCTCTTACACAACAAGAAACATTTCTAGAATACCAACAACCACATTTATATTATTAAACCTAAATGGCCTCCACATATCATCAAATTGAAAAGGGACCAGAGTCAAACTGAATGTTAAATTTTATACCTTACCAGCCTGTACCCAGAATTACAGCTACAAAATTTCACAAGTTAGAATGCAATGGCATTGCAAGTGAGTGTTCCTCTAATCATAGATAAACTTATGGTTTTTCCAAAATAAATGAAATTAAAACCACTCCAATAAGGTTTAGTATAGGCCAAAGAGCAGTTTTAGAAATGGGAAAAATAGAATGATGTATGGACCCTTGATAATCAGCTAACATCAGATTCTGCAGTCCAGACTTTGCTTATCATTTTCTCCATTCATATGGTCCCCTACTTTCATTTTATTTTTTTCCAAGAGGTGATCAATTTCCCAAAAACACCATGGAGAAAATACTACTTTACAGAATATTATTAGAATCATAGTGATTGGAATAGTGAACATTCAATTATGTTGCCAAGAACTGGTTCACCCTACATTTTCCATCAAAACTGATCCATCATATATATTATTCTCTTTTTCCTCCGACGAGGTCATTGAATTCTGAGCTAGACAATATAGCATCATCCAATAACTTCCTTTTTTTAGTTGGTTGGTAGGTACCTTGGTCAAGTTTTATTTAGTAAGTTGAAAATGACCTTTGGTCTTAAAAAAATTTGGCTATTTAAAGAATCTTTATATTACTGATGCTGTTTTACTTCATCAGACTAACCCTTAGGAAAAGTAGATGCACATTAAGCTGATATCTTTTGCTAGTTCTCTCTTGAATGGAAAAGAATAATTCACAGACATTAATAAAAAGTAGAACATCAAGATGAAAAGAAAGCAAGAAAGGGCAATATAGTACATGTGGCTAAATTTCTTCCTTTGATAAGAATTTTGGAAAATGGATTGTACCTTATAAGTGTCTAAGGGCATAGCTGATACTTGATCAAACCATAGCACACCTTTTTGGGATGTTGTCAATTGAAGTCTTGAATTTGGATTTGTTCCTTTGGCTTCTAACAAAGCCTCCACCTTCATCCAGTTCTGAACATCGGAAGCTCTGCCAGAAAGATGTAAAGCACCAATAGGTTTGCAAAAAGCCATTGATTTAAGAATAACAATGAAATTACTCATTATATTTAAATAGCACCCACATGATGCTGGCAGTAGCCAATGTCTGCAAACCATTGAAGCTTCTCAATGAGATGGATATATTAATTGATCCCAATGAACGGACATAAAGGACCACTTTATAGGTCTTCCCCTGTTCAATGTTCTGGAGGAAACAAAAGTATTTTAAGATAAATTGAAAAATCATCAGCCATTTTGTAAACAAAACTTTATGAGAAAATTATGTCATTATTGGAAAATTTATCAAGGAAGAATACCCTATTCTAACAAATTCTATGATTGAAACTCCTCAAACTGTAATGTTATAGACATTAAAGCCTCATACTGGCACTAGAGTGCTGCTGCCACTTCACTCAAATGGTTAATACAAAACATGTATATATAAAGTGATAACATGCTTTGACTAGTTCTCACCATGCCCCAAAATCCAGGATTGTATATGCCAACTCCACCAGCTGGGCAAATATTGCTGCCCTGCTTATCACAAAGCACCTCCATTCGGAGTGCAACCTTGTTACGCTCAAAGCAAGAAGACCGATCAGTAGATACAAGTAAAGATGAGCTATCGCCAATTATAGACCAGGGATCAATATTTGAGGGAATATTAGGGCCTCCAGCTTCAAAACCTATGAGAGAAGGAAGAAGAAAAAAAAAACCTAAGAAAAAGACTTCATTAGGATGGTTTAATCACAATATCTAATCTTACTATATAAATACTCTCAAAAACACAGAAAAAAAAATTGTAATAGCTATATAATTAAAAAAAATCTGGTTCTGAATATTTAAGAATTTAAAAATAAGATGTTAGCACTGAAATTTCAAACCTGCAATTCCCAAAATGAATGTAATTATACTGTTCATACTGTTTAAGAACAATGCAAATGATGAAAATGGGTTGAATTGATGATAACAGAAATAATAGGGGGTGAGCATTCGGTGTTTAAACCCAACCAATGATAATTTATGAATGTTGAACCGATTAATATTTAGAACCTAACCAAAATATTTCGGTTTGGTTCAGTTCGGTTTAATCGGTTTTATTAACTAATTAATTAAATTTATATAAATTATAATTATTATTAAACTATTTTATCAATTATAATATATTAAAACCAAATACCATAACGTTATTAATTATGATAAAATTAAACCAATTATCATAACTTTATCAAACATAATATATAAGTTATATTTAAATAATATAACTATAAATTAAGATAAAATAGCAAAAATTATGATAAACTAAAATAATCATTACTTCATCAACTACTATAACTATCATAAATTAAAGTTAATTACCATAATTTTATGAATTATCATAAGTTGAAATCAATTATCACAACTTTATAAATTAGTATAAATTAAAACTAATTATTATAACTTTATTAATTACACCAAATTAAAATTAGTTAACATAAATTAAAATAAATTTTCATGACTTTATCCTACCATTAATCATAATAAAACATTATAAACTATATTTTTTATCTAAAAATTATAATAAATCATTAAAATATATATATATATATATATATATATATATAAAAGTTCGGTTAGTTCGGTTTTTGAACATTTAAAACCGAACCAAATAAATAGAAATTTAAATGGAAAACCGAATAAACTGAACATTTAAAACCGAATAGCATATGGTTCAGTTCGGTTCGGTTTTACACACCCCTAATAGTAATGGTAGTAATACCATTGGCAAGACTAATAATGGTTATAGGTGACAATCTAGGCAGTGGTAGAAATGAAGAAGGTGATAATAGTAGAGAGGATTTGGTGCACTATTATGCTTGCCGGTAGGAAGAGTGTCGGTATAGATGGTAGTTACAGGCATTAATAGCAGTGGTTGTCATATTCATAGTGATGGCTGTGGTGATGGTGGTCAAAGCAGTCAGGAGAAAGTGGTGATTGAGATTTTGTTGATGATAAAACCAGCAACAATCAGTGAAAATGGCAAATAATGATAGCAGCAACAGCAAACAGTAAGGGCATAGGTATTCATGTGACGCTTTTATGATGAAAGTTGATAATGTAACAATTTCACAATTATAATTACAACAGTGGTACAATTAGGCAGTCAATGTATTCAACACACTTTTTGTGAAAAGTTTCAAGTAATGTCTTTCTCTCCCTTGTAGCTGAATTGACTTGCACCTTCTAACATGAATAATTTATCAAGTGGCAAACAAAATCATCTTCAAATACACTAAAAACGTTTTAGTGTGAAAAATTTTAAGTTTTGGTACTAGAAGTAAGGCGCAAAAAATAAAATGAAACAAAATAAACCTAAAACTCACAACACAATACATATATTAAATAAAATCATGAACTTAACTCAATACCAAAGAAAAGCAATTCAAAAAAGCAAGACATAATAATCAAGAGACACTTTAAACACAATAATAAACATGCAGAAAAGAGGTAATAAAAGTAAAATATAATCCTATAAATAGCTAGAAATCTTAATCCTAGAGTAATACTATTATACTATAATAGAAATCCTAAAGCATTTTTCATTATTAAATTACTATAAGTTTATAATTATGGTATTGATTCTACACTCCTAATCTCCTACTAAATATTAATTATAATTATCACTAAGCTTCATGCAGTTTTCTTCTTCTCCTTCTTCTTCTTTTTATTCTTTTAATTTTTTTTTTTTTTTTGTGAAATAATCAAGTATGATTATACCTCACATAACCTACTTTAAGTGTATGATAAAGGGTTGAGATTGTTTTGTCTTAAAAGACCAAAAAAATATAACAAAAACTTTAAATGTTATAGAGGCACGCCTCACCCAAAGGCATGCGCCTTTGTGACATCGCCTGCCTTTAGGCTTTTGAGGAGCCTTTGCTAGCTCCTCGTGCGCCTTGCGCCTTAGGCAGGCCTTTGACAACTATGCCTCCAACTTGCTTACTAAATTTTATCACATAGTTGTTCCATGTAAATGTGAGCAAAGCCTTTGTTCAAAAAGATTTACTTGAAGACGAAATTATATAAAAAAGAATTGATAAAATTCAAGGAGATCAAGAAGAATTTATATCAAATTTAGAACCCTCTTGAATGTTTCTAGATTTTCAACCAAGATCAAGGTCCTATAATCCTTTTAAAAAATTTACATTTTTACATATATACATTTTCTCATATCCGTACCCTAATTTTAGGCACTTTTTAGCCGTACTCATGCACCCTAAATTTTAAAAAAAAAAGAGTCGGACCTCTAGGTATGTACCCGTGTCCAAACAACATAGTATTTATCACATGATCACTGGTACAAACATAAACAAGAAGCATCAATTCGCAAGCCAACAGGGAAAAAAACTTATCTTATTGGCAATGGAGTATATGATAAAAATTATTATATTAATGCCGCCAAATGATTGATATTTCTGAAAGCCCAAGAACATAGTCAGTCTAACATTATTTGGCTTTCCGCAATCCTATGACCTTTCAATATAACAGATTAATCAAATCTTTCATGAGAAATTTATTTGTCAGAGTGATGAACAAATACGATATACCATGTCAATTCAAACGAGTACAACACATTTAAGATGCAGAATGTTCTTATTCAAATAGTTCTCTTTTTAAACACAGGAGAATTCTATTATAAAATAACGTAAAGTAAGAATTATACAGCGGAGAACAAAATATCCTTCTCTTAGCTCATACAAAAAACGTACTCAAACTCAAGAAACTATTAAGAACTGCAATCCAGTAGATCTAAAGCAAAAAATGCAAAAGAAATCTGAACTTGCACCATAAATTGTACAAAAAGATATCAAGTAGAATCTTAATCATGACACTAAATTCCAGAATGAGAAATTCCATTTCTTCTTCCGTATTATGATTAATTAAAAGACATCACATTACGACTAGAAAGAAATGTTGCAGTTACTGAAGCAAACATGCAATAGAAATGCAGATCTTTCACTCTTTTGAAATTATTTGTATTTCCAAACTCATAAAATTTGAAAGATGTCTTTTTGCCACCTAAAAAACTACCTCGTTTTCAATTTCCTTGTGCACATATAAGTATTTAGCGAGTGCAGAATCTGATATCCATATGGAAAAAAGGCAACATAGAAAATAAATTTTCTGATTGAGACTGTCAGAAAATAATTGAGTCAGAATTTACCCCTGTTGTTCACGAGCTCCCCCCATATTCCGCCAGCTCCAGCATGGTTTATCTCCTGCAGAAGATCATTTCAGACAATGCCCACTGACTATACGCAACATCTCTATAGATGTAGACTATTATACAATGAATATTCATATAACAATGAACCTAATCCAAAATAATCAACCGATGCAATCAATGAGTTGAAATGCAATGATTACACATGTGTCTGCATAATAAAGATACCAAAGTATAGCCTTAAAGATCTTCTTGCAGCTCCAATCAGGTAGGTCCACAAAATTCCTCATCAATAAACATGATAACTTTATACATGTATGCAGATAACAATAGTCACATGGGAAAAAAATTTCTGGCTATGCATATAAACCTGATAAAGATAAAACCACAATGCTGTTGTAGCAAAATGAATAAATGAGATAAAAGAAGTAATAGTAATAAGAACGTTACAAAAACGAAGAAATCACAAAATTTTGAAGTATAGGAAATTGACACAATTTATGAGGAAACAAACAAAAACTAACCTCAAAGAAAATTCCAAATAGCGTTTCTGGTATAGGGCGACCCTCAGAAGCATCAATGGACAATCGAGCAGTAAGATTGCCATTAAGTTCAACAGCAGAGCATGGAAATATAAAATAAAGGCCGATGAGGAAGAACGAGAAGAGAAAAAAGGTAGTGCAAAAGCCCATATCTTCTATCACCGCATCCAACAATATCACACCCTGATATAATTAATTTGGGCTAATTTAACCCAAAATTGAAGCAAAACATGGGCAGAAGTAAAAGTCAGCATCATTATCCATGTGAACAGAGAAGTAATCTACAATAATATTTGGTACAGAGTCAATCAAGAACCACTGTGACTAGATTAGTGATATTGTATTACAAATGGTAGAAAACTAGATATAAAGCAAACCTGAAGCAGAAATGGAGAAGATGAAAGACAGAGAAGAAATAATGAAGTAGTCGCAATAACGGTGAAGAAGAAGGAGGTGGGGTGGGAGTTTGACTGATGAGTGAAGAAATGGGTATAAGTAGGCGTTGGATTTAGCAACTTGGCACAACAGACAGCGCATATAGTACGCTAACGCTGTTATTGTTTTCCCACTTTCAATTTTCCCAAACCTCAATAATTTGATTCTTTTTTTTTCATTTAAACAATTAGAACTCAGAATCTTTATAATTTATTAGCAATTCCAAATGGTGGAACTACATTTATTTAAATATAGAAAATTATTTATACAAATTTATATTGTTTTAAGATTTGTCTCTTTATAAAAAAAATATTAGAAGTCTAGGATTCTAACTATTTATTTGACCTAGCTCCACTTTTGACAAACCCTTTATTAGCCCTTTTTTTTTTCAAGAAAATTTGATATGAACATATTATTATAATTCAAATTTCAAAATTTTCCTCATTTCTAAAAATTTATGCTTTCACCTTCCTAACTGTTGTGGCGAGCGAGGATCATCGTATGACCGAATGAGAAGGTGAAGTTGGTGCAAAACATTGAAAATGACACTCTAGGCTATATCTAAAGCACGATCGATCAAGAATGCAAGTTAGTGACTATTACAAATGAAATTATCGCCTCAAGCTACAGATTATCGGCGGGAGCCTACCGTGAATGAAAGTAGCTAATTACACTGAAATTAAAAGAAATATAGACTAACACAATAAAGGAACAAGTATTTTATTGGGAAAAGTTCAATAAGATATACACGTGGCTTTTCTTTTTTGCAATTTTAATTATAAATTTTTTTTTTACACCAAAAAGGTATAATGGTTTGTATCATAAGTAAATTTAAATTTCTTTTATCTTAATAATATTAGAAAACGTTAAACTGATACTGATATGTAAAATTTTTACAATTTCGAATATATTAAGCAGGTATTTATTTCATTACATATCAGCATCATTTCAATTTTTCTAACATTATTATGACTAACAAATTCAAATTTACTAATAATACAAACTACAAAACTTTTTTTAGTAAAAAAAAAATATCATACTTGAAATTGTAAAAACTTAAAATCATAAGTAGGTTTTTTGAATTTTTTCCTATTTTATTTATGCCATTATTACTATTACAAATTATATTATTAATTTGCTAATTTTTATTCACATATATTTATATAATTAATTATAATAGAATGCATTGTAAATTTATTCATATATAAATTTATACATATATTTAAAAATTTTAATTATAATTAAAAATTTTAATTATTATATATTTTTAAATATATCTAATCATATTATAAATAGATTAAACGAATTCATATTATGTCATGATAAAGTTCGTATCATATTGTGTGGTATTGTATACAAAATTGTCAGTGTAATCACTTATATAAGCTCATGACCTAATGAACATTTGGACCAGTGTTAAAAAGAATTCAATTAAATGTTACTGTAAAGTATAGGGATCAATAAGAAAGAATAAAATTATAATTGATAAAGCACCATAATCTTAGGGGTTTTCTTATAATTTTGCTAGTCTTTTTCTTGTAGCCTTTGCTTTCACGTCAACAATGTCTATCCAGTGGTGGATTAAAAGCAAACACAAAAATAACATTTTGTTTTCTCTAAAAAAGAAAAATTAGGATAATTCTAATCGTGGAACCCACCAGCTACTTGCCCCCTTATCCATTTCTTCACCCATTAATTTAATTCTATTCCTAACCGGACAATTCAAGCCAGCAAGAAAAAATGTTTTTACTTTTGTCCATTTTATTGTATTAAATTAATGTCACTCTCTTTAAAAAAAATTTGCAATTATAAGTTATTTTTTAGTGTCATAACTTTAATAGAAACATCTTCCTTTTTTGTTTTATATCTCAAGATCCCGATGATAATTAAAAATTTTAGTAATAACATATGAAATTAAAATTAAGCACATATGTTGTTTTTCGAAGATGGGTTATTCAATAAAATTAAAATCTCAAGGCTGTTGAATTGTTGCGAGGATTAAATGTTGACATCAGAAATAGCAATGTCAGGTACATGTTTAATTTGAAAATGACTAACAATACTTCTTTATATATTCTACTGTATATCTTAAATATGAAAAGATATATATTTTTTTATTTATAAAATATTATTAGTTTTTATAATAAAAGTTATTGTTTTATAAAAAAATAGACATGTTTTCTAGTATTAAAAGTGCACGGTGACTAGAGAAGTCTTATATCATGCACTTCCGTCCATAGAATATTATGAATTAATGATTTATCACACGTATAAGAGGCGGTGAGAATTTTATAAATAAAATAAACTTACACAGCTATTAAATTCAGAATGACAATTCCGGTTATTAAAAAATGTTCATTATTTTATTGATAAATGTTTATTAGTTCATTAAGAAACGTTCATTATAAATAAAGTAAAAGTCTATTAGTTTATTACTGCAAAAAATTAAAGAAAATAATATAATATTCATTGAATTATATATACAATTAATCTTCATCAAGAGAATTTAATCAATTTATATCTATAGATCAAAATAAAAAAGTTGTTAATATTCGTTATCTAGTTATTGAAAAAATTTCATTACTTTATTGAAAAAGTTTCATTACTTTATTGAAAAATATTCATTTGTTTATTAAGAAATGTTCATTACGAATAAAATAAAAATTTATTAGTTTATTACTACAAAAATTAAAGAAAATAATATAATATTTATTAAATTATATATACAATGCATGTTCATAAAAAGAATTTAATAGATTTATATCTACATATCAAAATAAAAAATTTATAAATATTTATCATTCGGTTATTGAAAAAAATGTTTATTGTAAATAAAGTAAATGTTCATTAGTTTATTATTACAAAAATTAAAAAAATAATATAATATTCATTAAATTATATATATACAATGCATTTTGTTTCAAAACTCTATATTTATTTGTAATGAAATAAAAAATTCATTAGTTTATTAAAAATATTCATTTCGAATAAAGTAAAGGTTTATTAATAAAAGGTTTATCAATTTATTAGCAAAATTCATTAATTTATTAATATGTATTAATTTATTATATTAATACAAGTTCATTTTATTTTCGTGTGTACTTAATTTGATAAATATTTTTTTATATTTTGATTTATAAATATGAATTCATTGAATCATTTTCAAAGAAACTCAAGACGTAATAAAAAAATCGAGACAAAATGTACGAAAAAAATAACAAATCGAGACAAATCACATATTAAAAACACAATAACTACTGATTTTATTTGAAAATAAAATGAACATTTATCAATAAAATAATGAACATTTTACTAATAAATTAATGAATATTTTTCTAATAAAATAATGAACCTATATTAACAAATGAATCTGTGTAAGTTGTTTTATTTACAAAATTGTCACTGTATTTTATTACCACTCTCACACGTGTGAGATACATAATATTCTGTGAACCAAGGTCCATAATATAATTTATCGTGACTAGGGATGAAGGCAAGGAGAGCTCACCGAGGCCTGGGGCCCCATGCCCAACAAAAATTTCAATAAAATCTATCAAAAAAAAAATATAATTTATCCCTCTAATCTTATATAAAATTTCTTTTTACCCCTCCAATCTTATATAAAATTTTTCTTTAATTAATCAATCAATTAATTCTAGTTTTGCCCCTAACGGTGACAAATACACTAAAAAATATTGATAGTATTCCTTGTTTAATTTTAAAAATCGGCACTACGCTCATTCAATTTAAAGTAAGTGCAATTGAAATTTTCAAAGATGGATTGTCAACCAAATTTAGAACTCATCCCCAGCTTTGCACTAAGTTAATGATGCTGATAAAATTACCAATCACATTTTCATCATAATATTCTTCTGCTATATAAATATCTAAAAGATTTTTAATAAGTAGTCTCCAAAAGAATTCTTATATTATCCTTTTCATCAAACAAATTAACTTTTGATTATTGAATAAATTCAGACAACGAAAAATTTGAACATACTCCACTCGTTAGAAATTTTAGAAATAGAGAAAATTTCAAAAAAAAAAAAAGTCAATTTAATTAATTAAAGTTATACATAATTAATTTTTTTAAATATATAAATTTCTAAAATTTATCACATAACATTGTTTGAACTTTTCATAACTGTCGTTTTCTGAAAATTCATAATTTGAAGTTTTAGAAAATAGTATTTACGGTAAACATAGAGTTATAGTAATAAATTACTAGAAATGTAAATGTTTAGTGCAAACCATTCAATTAGTGTATTTAGAACTAGCTACGACCATGTTTTGCTGAATTAACTATGGTTATGAGCACTCTAATTAAAGAAGTTAACATTAAATGATCGAATCGATAATAATTAATGTCTTTATTTATATAATTATTTTAATTATCATACATTTATTTAAAAGAAAAAAGAGAGATGCATTAATAATTTAATAGGAAAGAACAATGATCTTTTTTTTATTATTATTATTAACATACATATCACATGTACAAAATGCAATGGAGTATAAAATTTTTAATCTCAAAGACAATGAACAACCTATATAATCTTAACAAACTAACCATCTATAGAGAGTTTGGAGATTATTACTTTTTTTTATATCGAGTTTATTTTTTTAATTTTTTCTTATCGGATTGTCTTTATTTCTTTGATTTTTCTTACCAAGTTGTTGCAAACCATATTAATCCTTACTTGGATCACTTCTAATGTAAGTCCATGCGAATGAAAAGATAGAAAACATCTTTAGAAAATGGGTAGATAATACTCCTTATGCTAAGGAGAATTATCAATGGGAGAGAAGAATAATTAATCTCTGTTAATTCTAGAGTTTCAACAATGGAAATAGGTCTTTAATGAATCTATTTATGGCTCAGACAAAATAGGGTTTTGGAATCCATGTTTATAAAATAAAGGTATAATTTTTGAGTTTTCTTTTTGTTAAATTAGTTTTAAATGACACAAGCCAATTCTTTTGTTTCGAGTTTTGAAAAAATTTAAATTCTACTGCATAACATATATGTGATATATGTTCAAACCCTTTATTGGTATCACAGTCCCGTTGTGCCAATTAAAATTAATTTTAATTTTAATTTAAGGTACAATTGGATTGTACAATTTTGATGATTTTAAATTTTTTGGTTTGTAAAATTGAAACTAAATTGTAAAATATGTTTTACATATTTTTCTTTTATGATATGATCATGAGATAATTGAGGATGATTATATTGATTGAAAAATGGTTTAAATATGAATCAAATAATTAATTTCGAATTTATTACAAAATTGCTGAAAATTGTATTGTTCATGAACATGTGATGTTGTTTGGCTTAATTGTAGAGGTTGTTCATATTTTTTTTGTAATTTGATTATGAAAAAATAATTTAGACATATTGAAAATGTTTTAAGTTTTTGGAAGTATCCAATAATAAATTAAAAGTCATTTTAATTAATTTTTCAGGCAAATACCGAAACGGGTCTATTAAGGAAATCCGGTAGGATTATTTTATTTGATATTTTTATATGTGAATATTTCATTTCTAGTACCTTAAAATAATTTTTATATGATTAAAAATATGTTATTTTGATGTTAGATGTATGCAAAATCAATTTGCTCGAATTTGAGTTTCCAAATTAAATATAGACAGTATATGAGTTATTTTAAGCGTCTTATGTATTGGTTCGTTTGTCTTGATAATTTTGGCTTGTGCCAAAATTATTTTGATAGACTTGAGCTGGTTTAAAGATGCTTAGAATGATGATTTGAGGTACTGAAAATTTAGAGTATTTTTATAAATTAATTTTAAATTAATTTAAGTTGAGCAAATGACATATTTAGTATGACTAGAAAGTGACATGTATGTTAAAATTAAATTATTTAATTTTTGACATCATAATAATTTAATTTTAAAGTGAATTAATTATGGAAATATGAAATTTAATTTAATTTGATTAATTATTAAATTCCACATTAAAATGACATATAAAATTAAATTGACCCAAACAACAAAAGTTGACAATTTCGGTTCAAGTGTTGAATTGACTTTCAAATTTGTAATCCAAAATTATCACTACCTATTTTATTTTAATTTTATGCATTAAAAAATGCATACTAGGGGTATATGGAAAGACATGATAAGTGATTATGGACTTAGGCCCAATGTGATTGAGCATGCATGATTTTTATTTTATGGTAAATAGAGTCTGCATGTCTCTACCTATATCTTCTTTATCATGTATTTCTTTTCTCATCTTACTCCCCTCAAATGTAAATTTAGATTTTCTATATTTCAAATATGTAATTAGATTATATAGTATTAGGATATAATGAATATGCAAATGAGTAGGAAGCAAAGGAGATGGTGCCATAAACAAGAAGATTTAGAAGTAGGACTTTGGTTTCTTTTTTTGGATTGTAATTCATGCATATACCTAGGTAAGAACTAGTCAATCTCTCTTTGGCCCAAGAGATTGAGTATGTCCATAATCATGCTATATAGTTAATGTAACTATCTTTATATATTCATGTGATGAATGTATGATATATAAAAGCATGCAATAATAACATGACGAGATCAAATTAATAAAATCTCTCGCTAAATAAACAATTATATTTTACGCCTTCTATTAATGTGGGGAGAACCGGAGTTTTTCTAGAGTTAGAGTTGTTGAGTTGCCTCAAGCTCACTCTATAAGAATATGTTCGAACCATTGAAATTAGATTTTATTATTAATGGGTTGGACTTAACCAATATCATTGATTTGTTGGATTTGCGCCAAGGTCAATGAGTATTAGAGGTGAAGTTGGGTAATTGTGCATGAGATGTGCACATATTAAGAGTTGATAGCCCAATGTCTGTGCACATATCAACTAGTTGATAGCATAAGATTTGATAGTTGTATGGAAATGCAATTGGCATGGATCAGATATCTACCAACTTAACTAATAATAATTTGTTTCTTCGCAAATTGGATATCGACCCACTAGGAGAACTTTCATACTAGTTCTCTCGGTTTCATAGTGAGAGCTATGGACTCGCAATAAAATAGTGGGAGTTATAATGCAATTTATTATAGACCTAATAATCTTGCATTTATGCTCTTTTTACATCTAGGTTGCTAGAATCACCATCATGGTATCAAGTGTGAATTTACGATCACTAATGGAGTTAAACAAGTTGATTAGGCCTAACTTCTTAGATTGGCTTAGGAATTTGAGAATAGTTCTCAAATCCAGGAAAATAGGTTATGTCCTAAATGAAGGGCTTCCCGATTCCCTTGCTACTGATGCTTCTAAAGATGTTCAAAAGGCATACTAAAAGCATCTCGAAGATAGTGAGATGGCACATTGCATTATGCTTACCACTATATCGGTTAAGTTGTAAAAGTAGCACGAGGCTACGGATGCTCACACCATAATCTTCCATCTAAGAAAGCTATTTGATGAGCAAGCACGATCCGAAAGGTTAGAGATCTCAAGGCTGCTTTTCCGCTCTAAGATGGTTGAGGGGACATCTCCAGTGCAATATGCACTGAAGATGAATGGCTATATTGAGAGGTTGACCACCTTGGATTTTGTGATGGATCATGAATTAAGTATTGACTTAATTCTAATTGGTTTGACCGATAGTTATGCACCTTTTCTGCTTAATTATAGGATGAACTAGATCTCCACCACTATTCCTGAGCTGATCAACATGCTCAAGATAGCTGAGCCATTTGTCAAGGACAGTAAGGCTGTGATGCTAATGGGCTCTTTGGTTCCAAGAAGAAGAACCAAAAGAAGAAGAAGTAGCCCATAAAGCCTAAGGGAGGCATGGCCAAGAAGGAGGATAAAGAGACTGCCCCAAAAGGGACTTGCTTTCGTTGTGACAAGGATGGCCATTGGAAGAGAAACTGCAAGGCCTACTTGGAGTCCTTGAAGAAAAAGGCATCTTATGCCCCATCTACTTCAGGTATTTATGTCATTGAGGTTAATACTATTTCTAATAATAATATATGGGTATTAGATATTGGTTGTGGCTCACACATATGCACTGATATGCAGGGCCTAAGGAACAGTAAGCAGCTTAATAAGGGAGAGTCGGACCTGTGCATTGGAAATGGAGTAAAAGCTACTGCATTAGCTTATGTATTAACCCTCCCTAGTGGGCTTATTTTAAATTTGGACAATTGCTTTTATGTACCTATTTTAACTAAAAACATTATTTCTGTTTCTAGTTTAAATAAAGATGGTTTCCATTTGGCTTTTAGTAACAATTATTGTTCTATTATGTTGAATGGTATTATTTATGCTTGTGGTACATTATGCAATGGTATATACATATTAGATATGTCAAATCCAATTTTAAATATCAATGACAATAAGAGGCATAAACAAGAGTTGTTGAAATTATCTTATTTATGGTATTGTTGCCATAGCCATATAAGTGAGATGCGTATGACTAAGCTACACAATAGTGGTAGTTTGGGGTCATTTGATTATGAATCATTTGACACATGTGAATCTTGCTTATTAGGCAAGATGACAAAACTGAACCGTGTTGGACATGGTAAGGTCAATGACGAGCTTTGCAGAACTACCTAAAACATTTTGGGGTCATACACTAGAGACTACTGTTTATATTTTAAATGAAGTCCCTTTGCAGTCAGTTGATGTTACTCTATATGAGATATGGAATAACAAAAGGCCCACACTTTCTTACATGATAGTTTGGGGTTGTCCTTCTTATGTGAAATAGATAATATTAGATAAGCTGGAAGCTAAATCTGAATGATGTCTGTTTGTTGGATATCCTAAAGCATCATATAGATATCAATTCTACCACCTCTTGGAATAAAAAGTATTTGTTTCAAGACATGCTATCTTTTTGGAGAAATAGTTTTTTCTAAAAGGAGATAGTGGGAGCAAAATTGAACTTGAGGAAGTTCAAGATGCTCAAACAGATGCTGATCAACTGCCTGAACCCAAACCTATTACTCATACAAATGAGACAGTAGCTCAACCTTCTGAAGCACAAGAACTTCATCGATCAAGTAGGATACGCATTATTCCAAAGAGATATGGATTTCTTATAAGTGAATAAAATGACGTATTACTCATAAAAGATGATGAGCTTACAACCTATGGAGATGTTCTAAATAGTTTAGAATCTAACAAATGGCTTCAAGCCATTAAGTCAGAAATGGATTCCATGTATGAAAACCAAGTATGGACTTTGGTTGACCTAATCGAAGGGATAAAGCCCATAGAGTGCAAATGGGTTTTCAAGAAGAAGATCGACATGGATGGTAATATGGTTACCTATAAAGTTAGACTGGTTGCTAAAGGGTATCATCAAAGATAAGGAATTGACTATGATGAGACTTTTAGTCCAGTAGCTATACTTAATTCCATAAGGATACTCCTAATCATTGCTGCTCATTATGATCAAGAGATATAGCAAATGGATGTGAAGACGACTTTCCTTAATGGAAACCTAATCGAGGATGTGTACATGATACAACCAAAGGGCTTCATATCCAAAGATGGCGAAAAGGTATGCAAGCTTCCAAGATCATTTATGGATTGAAACAAGCATCTAGGAGTTAGAATATCTGGTTTGATGAGACAATCAAACAGTTTGGTTTCTCACAAAATCCGGATGAGTCTTATGTATACAAGAAGGTTAGTAGGAGTGCAATCATGTTCCTTGTGTTATATATAGATGACATACTGCTAATGGAAAACGATGTCTCAGTCTTGTAATCAGTCAAAATTTAGTTATCCAAGAATTTCTCCATGAAAGATCTTGGAGAAGCAGCCTACATTTTAGGAATAGAGATCTATAGAGATAGATTTAAAAGGTTGCTCAGTCTTTCACAGTCTACATACATAGATAAGGTGCTAAAGAGGTTTAACATAGAGCAGTCCAAGAGAGGACATATTCCTATGACCTATGGGATTACCCTCTTAAAGTCTATGTGTCCAAAGATATAAGATGAAAGGACACGTATGAGTTTGATCCCTTATGCTTCGACTATAGGATCAATCATGTATGCTATGATATGTACAAAACTCGATGTATTATATGCTTTAAGTGTCATGAGCAGATACCAGTTGGATCCAGATGAGGGTCATTGGGTGGTTGTTAATAATATCCTTAAGTACTTGAAAAGGATTAAGGATGTATTCTTAATATATGGAGATGGAGACCTTATAGTGAATGGGTATATTGATGCTTCCAATCTAACAAGGATGAATCAAAATCCCAATTAGGTTATATGTTCACACTTAATGGTGGAGCAATCAGTTGGAAGAGTTTCAAACAAGAAACGACTGCTGATTCCACAACTGAAGCAAATTGCATAGTAGCTTTTGAAGCAGCAAAGGAAGGTTTGGATTAAGAAGTTCATTATGGAACTTGGAGTGGTTCCTAGCATTTTTGGTCCAATACAATTATATTGTGACAACAATGGAGCCATTTCACAAGCAAAGGAGCCATGGTCTCATCAGAAGTCCAAACACGTACTCAAAAGATAACATTTGATTAGAGAAATCATTAGTAGGAATGATGTAAATATAGAGAAAGTGCTCACTAATCATAATATAGCTGATCCACTAACTGAGCTACTTCCCCAAAGGAAATATGATTCTCATGTACTTGCCTATGGAATTCAATATAAAGGCGATTGACTTTAGTGCAAATGGGAGATTGTTAGAAAAGTGCTTTAAAGGCAATCACCTTTATTACTTATTGTACAAATCTATTTAATTAATAAATGGCTTTTTCATTAATTTGGTATTCATTTGATATATGAATTGATAGTGATGTTAAATCAATTAATGAAGTCCTTAATATATAACATAACATGAAAGAAATCATGATGAGATCATGATAATGAGATTCTTATCATGTGTAATTATATTAGTATCTAAATTATCCATAGTCATATGATTAATGAGAAAGAATATTATTAATCAGGATAGACTAACACATATTATATTACTTTATTGGATCAAGTAGTAGATCTCATAATCTGTAAGCATTAGATGTTTAGAGTTAACATGTGGATGCTTGCTAAGAGTAGCCAAGTACATTGGATGACCTTCTATGAGACAATCAGGATATTCTATTCAAATGTCAATGATAGTCTCATCATAGCAATGGTGCAAGTATCCTTAGACTTGAGGTACTTAAAGATATCTTGGATATTGATTATGTACTTTGATTCTATTCCTTGTTACCTCATAGAGGTTGCTTATAGGGTGGTGACTGGGTACAGCTTGAGGTATTCGATGGTAATTGGGTAGCCAACAAAGGATTCACCACTCCGAATAGAGGGAGTGTATACCCATGGCCATTTGTCGAGACATTACTCGGAATCTCTGGCCATAATGGAAATGTTATGAAGATGGTCTTCAGTAACATGTCTAATAGAATAATTAGTCTTCAGGACAATACCCAACATCACTTGGGCTAGGTGTGACGTAATTGGTCTAACGGGAGTTGACATATTATCCATACTCTGAACTGAGTGGGGTATAGAATGGTGAAATGATAAATTGCACATAAATTGTCTATGGAAAGGTTCGTAGTCAAATTACTGAATTTTCGGTCAATTAGGGGTCATATTGTATTGCTAGATACCGCTCATGACTTGTTTAAATTAATTGATAATTTAAATGGCCAACATAACCGAGAACATAATGGATCACACGCATTGGAGATGTGAAAAATGA
Source organism: Balakata baccata (assembly GCA_949630135.1). NCBI lineage: Eukaryota > Viridiplantae > Streptophyta > Magnoliopsida > Malpighiales > Euphorbiaceae > Balakata > Balakata baccata. Next base: position 56,148 of record CATIWF010064761.1, read on the forward strand.
GTAAAATGACTTTGGATTGGATCAAAAAATATGAGAGAATTATTTCAGGTTGGATCGTGATAAGATAATGGGAAAAAATTGCTCTAGAAGGGTGATAAGCTTGTACTGGCCTGTGCGGACCCATTGGCCTGGCAGGTCGATTCACCTACTAGGAAGGCCAGCTGGGCTTGCTACACGTGCTAGCACGCAGTAGCACAATAGTGCATATAAATTGGCCAAATTGGACCCCACCTTTTATTTTCTCCTCTCTTCAATTTTAATCTATGAATCTAATTTTCTTTTGGATTTAAAAGACCCTAAAAAATAGAAAATAGACAAGAAAAAATTTTTAGGAGAAGAAGAAAGATTTTTTTTGGAGATAATAAGAAAAATTAAAGAGTTTAATTTTTCCTCTCAAATTGACATACTCATTACTAGCACTTTGAGGTGTGCTCAAGCCATCTCCCTAGTATTTTCATCCTTTCATCTTCGCGTTGATATTGTTAGAGATAGTTCGAGATTGGAGTGTTGTGATTTGCTACAACCCAACAAGGTGAGAAGTTGAAGAAAAATCAAGAAATTATAAATGTATAATTTTTGAATTTTCCTTTTATTAAATTAGTTTTAATTGGCACAAACCGATTCTTTTTTTCGGGTTTTAAAAAATTTTAAATTTCACGGCATAATATGTATGTGATACATGCTCAAAACCCTTCAATCCTGACCAAGATATAGCTCTCCTGATCGGGAGAGCCGCGACACTAGCAACTCTCAATTTGTGATTTAACATGTGAACTCCAAATTTTATGTTATCAAATCCACAACTCAATTCTAGGAACTCCATAGAATATGGAAATAGTCCATAACACCATTTTTAAACATACCATACTTTGTTTCCTACTTTTATACCATTTATTTTAACCAAAACCATTTATTAAATGTAAATACCTCTATCTATGGAGCCATAAAACCCTTTCCTTTACCATTCTTCCCCAACTAGTGGTCAATCTCACCTTCCGTCTCATTTTCTAATAGAAATAACATGTATTCAAGGTCACAATATGATCCAAATGGTGCAATTACATTATGTTCATAAATAGTCATCAAACCAAACCCTAATCCATAATAATAACCATGAAAACTCTATTTAACCTTCTAAATCATAAAGCAACCGAATTAAAATTTAGGGAGTACAAATACTTACTGATAAATAACAAAAATAAGAGAAATTGACTAGAGGAACTCAATCCCTCAATCTGCCCAACATTCAAAACCCTATTCTTGAATAAAACTCCCAAAAACCCTCGATTAGACCTTATTAAAAGAACTTTGAGAATGATTTTAGAGATTAAAGAGCAAGGGAAATGATGGAGAACGAAGGGTAGAGTCTCTGGAATGTTTAGGGTGTGCAAATGATGACTAAGGTTCTGACATGTGCGAAAAATGATGTAAAATCTCGTATTTATAATAGTCCATCTGTCAAGTCATGTTTCCTAGTCAGAAAACCAAATGTCATGAGCGAGATATCTCTCCCGAGGGTGACCCTTAAGTCCTGAGTAGGACACTATCCTGAAATTTTTTTAATAATATTATTAAGCTAATTAGATCCATTTTATATTATTACTTTTTAAATTACCAAAATACCTTTCTTGATCCACACTACTTCTAAGCCCTAATTCATAGGCATTACATTTCTCTCCCCCTTAATGGAATTTCATCTCAAAATTTACCTGTATATCTGTCACTGAATAACTGTGGGTATTGGGCTCTCATTACATCTTCACTTTCCCAAGTAGCCTTTTCTGATGTGTGGTTCCTCCATAGGACTTTAACTAAGTGGACTTGCTTGTTTTTGAGCTACTTGATTTTCCTATCTGAAATTCGGACTGGTTCTTCCTCATAAGTCAGATTTGGTCTCACCTCAATACTCTCGAATGAAATCACATGGGAAGGATCTGACCTATATCTCTTGAACATGGATACATGGAAAAAAAAATATATATCTTGCTCAATTCTTGAGGCAGAGCAAGCCTATAAGCAATTGGACCAATCCGCTCTAGCACTTTATAAGGTCTAATGAATCTCGGACTTAGCTTGCCCTTCTTCCCGAACATCAATACTTTCTTCCATGGTGAGACTTTAAGGAAAACATTGTCCCCCACTGCATGCTCTATATCACACTTCTTAAGGTCCGCATAGGATTTCTATCTGTCTGAAGCTGCTCTAAGTCTATCCTATATAACCCATAGCTTTTCTTCTATCTCCTAAATCAAATAAGGTCCCACCAACTTCCTCTCACTCAACTTTATCCAAAAAAATGGTGTTCAACACTTCTTACCATATAGTGCCTCATAAGGGGCTATCTGAATACTAGACTAGTAACTGTTGTTGTAAGTGAATTCCATCAAAGGTAGATACATGTCCCAATTGCCCTTAAACTCAATAATACAGCCCTTCATCTTATCCTCGAGGATTTGGATAACCCTCTCTAACTGTCCATATGCCTGCGGGTGGAAAGTTGTGCTAAAATTAAGCTTGGTACCGAAAGTTTTCTACAGACTATCCCAAAATTGAGAAATGAACCTGGGGTCCCTGTCTGTCACAATGGATAAAGGTACTCTGTGAAGCCAAACAATCTCACTAACATATAACTTAGCAAGTCTACTCAAGGAGTAATCCCTCCTGATAGGCAAAAAATGTGCTTAGTAAGCCTATTTATTATTACCCATACATCATATTCATAGGCATCACTAGCAACCCAATCACAAAATACATGGTAATTCTCTCCCATTTCCACTTAGGGATAGTGATCGGTTGCAACAAACCTAACAATACCTAGTATTCTGCCTTGACCTACTTACAAGTTAAGCATTTGGTAGTGTACTAGGTGATATCATTTTTCATGCCAACCCACCAATACTTACTGCTGAGATCCTGGTACATCTTATTACTACCTGGATGCATAGAATACCAGGTTTCATGAGCCTCTTGAAGTATCTTCTGTCTCAACTCATCACAAGGCACAATCAACTGGCCTTGAAAATATAAGCCACCATCTAGTTGAACTGAATATCGCCTCGGCAATCACAATCAACTGGCTATACTGTCTTTGTGCGTATCTAATTTCCTGATCTATTATAGGTTTGATGTACAACTCAGTAACCATCTTTTTACTTAAAGCATCGCCCACCATATTGGCCTTGCCCTAGTGGTAGTCTATCACACAGTTGTAATCCTTGATCAGCTCTAACCACCATCTTTGCCCCAAATTGAGATCCTTCTGAGTAGGTAAGTATTTGAGCCTCTTATGATCGGTATAGATGTAACATTTCTCCCTATACAAATAGTGACACCTTAACTTCAAAGCAAAGACTATGGCTGCCAACTCAAGATCGTGAGTAGGATAATTCTTCTTATAAGTCTTTAGTTATGTAAAAGCATAGGTAACCATTTTGCCTTCTTGCATCAACACACATCCCAAACCACTATGTGAAGCATTACTATAAACCATATAATCTCTATCTAGAATTGACTGTGTCAAAACTGGAGCCTTTGTCAACATTTTCTTCAGTTTGTCAAAACTGATCTGGCATTTCTCATTCCATTCAAACTTGACATCTTTCCTTAGTAGCCTGGTCAAAGGAGAAGCAATTATCGAAAAGCCTTTAACAAATCTCCTATAATAACCAGCTAGCCTAAGGAAACTCCTGATCTATATCATGTTCTTGGGAAGCTTCCAACTCATAATTGCCTCGATCTTGCTAGGGTCCACTCTAGTACCCTTGGTAGAAATTATGTGACCTAAGAAAGCCACCTCATCTAGCCAAAACTCACATTTAGAGAGCTTGGCATACTACTGATGGTCCCTCAATGTCTGCATATAATAACTGGCTAGCCTAAGGAAACTCCTAATCTCTATCATGTTCTTGGGAAGCTTCCAACTCATAATTGCCTCTATCTTGCTAGGGTCAGCTCTAATACCCTTGGTAGAAATTATGTGACCTAAGAAAGCCACCTCATCTAGCCAAAACTCACATTTGGAGGGCTTGGCATATACTACTGATAGTCCCTCAATATCTACAGAACAATTCTCAAATATTAGTCATGTTCCTCCGGTGTCTTAGAATACACCAGAATGTCATCTATAAAGACCACTATAAACTGGTCCAGATACAACCTGAAGACTTTGTTCATCATATCTATAAAGGCTGTAGGGGCATTGGTCAGCTTAAAAGGCATAACCACAAACTCATAATGTATCTAACTGATCCTAAATGCAGTCTTGGCTATATCCTCAGCCTTAACCCTTAATTGATGATACTCTGACCGTAAGTCAATCTTTGAAAACATACCTACTCCCTTAAGCTAATCGAACAAATCATCAAACCTGGGCAAAGGATATTTGTTCTTCATAGTCACTTTATTAAGCTGCCTGCAATCAATACATAAATGTATCAACCCATCTTTCTTTTTCATAAATAGCACTAATGAACCCCAAGGTGATACACTAGGCTTGATATAACCCTTATCTAATAACTCTTATTATTGAGCCTTAAGCTCTTTCATCTCAGATGGAACCATTCTATAAGGTGTAGTTGATATAGGAGTTGTACTAGGGGTAGGCTCAATAGAGAACTCAACCTCTCTATTTGGGGGTAAACCTGGCCAGTCCTTAAGAAACACATATGGAAACTCCATAACTGTAGGAATACTACTAAGGTCTGGACCTCCCTTCCTGGAATCAACTACATGGGCCAAGTGGGCCTCATAACCCTTCCTCATCATTCTCTTAGCTTTCATCATAGAAATCACATATGGAGACTATGGAAACAACTCTCCTCTTATTATAACAAACCCCTAATCATCTGTATTCAAGCTTATAAACTTTCCCTGGCAGTCTACTACTACCCTATGACGTAATAGACAATCCATGCCTAATATAACATCAAACTCATGGAATGCAACTCTATCATTTATGCTGTAAACTCTATCCCATGAACCATCGAAGGACAACCCTTATAAACCCAGTTCACAATAACATTTTGGCCTAAGGGATTGGTTACTTCAATCTCATAAAACAAAGGTTCACTAATAATATCATGTTGTTTAGATATGCTCATGCAAATATAAGAGTGTGTGTAGCCAAGATCTATCAAAGCACATAAATATGAGTCATGTAAAGAAAACATACTGACAATGACATATGTAGCATCTTGATCCTCCCAAGCCCTAGCTGGGGCTCGGCCTTGCCCTAGCTTGCTTACTATCTTTGATGTGGCCCTAGCATTGCTTGGGCGGCCACCTCTAGCCTGATGTCTAGTATGTACAGGTGATAAGGCTGTGGTCTAAGCTGGTGCACTGTCCTTCATCATAAGACAGTCTCTCTTCATATGGCCCTGCTAGCCACACCTGAAGCAAGCCCCTGTGGCACATCCATACTCCCTATGATGGTGCCTGTCACAAGTCCCATACAAAGGAACATCCTGTCTAGCCTGAGTTTGGGTGCTACCTATAGCTGATATAGTCTTAAAAGTCTGTCCCCTCCTTTAGGATCCACCGTGGTACTAGCCCTGATGCTGGCCTTGAGACTAGCCATGAAAAGTATGACGTTTCTTTCTAGTATGCTAAGTTGCTAGGACCGATTGTCTCTTACTCTTATCTTTCGCTCTCTTCCTCTTTCTTTTCTCGAGAGTGAGAGCAGCTGAAATCAGGTCTGAGTAATCACTATGGCAGAAACAAGCTATCACATCCCCAATCTCACCACTCAAACCGTCTGTATATGTCACTCTTCGCACTGACTAACTCTGGAGCATATTTACACAACCGAGTAAATTTAGTCTCATACTCCATAACTGACATCCTCTCCTATCTAAGTCTTATAAACTTTTTCTTCTTCTCGTCCAGGTATATATATGGCATATAACGGGCCTTTAGCCACTCTAAAAAGAAATCCCAAGTGACTTGCTCTGCTACCCCTGGTCTCCTAAGGAATGTCTTCCACTAGTCATATGCATCAGATTGTAGTAGAGACACAAAAAATCTAGATCAGTCCTCCTCAGGGACCTGCAACTCTCTAATGACCTTCTTGGTCTGATCCAACCACTGCTCAGCTTCGTCCGGATCACCAGTCCTCTTACCTAGGAAGACTATAGCTCCATGTTTCTTAATTCTATGAATCTGAATGACTAACTTTGAAGGTGGTGGAGATAGAGCAGGAACCTACTGTGGCATTGCTCAGACAATCTATTGCAACAGACTAGCCATCCATTGCATAAGGGGGATTTATCCTTGGTCAGTCTGTCCAACTGGCTGATTCAAATCCGGGACTCCTTAGGGATTTGGACATTACCCACACTAGGCTGATGGTGTGCCCCAATCTCATGTGAATCCCCTTCAGAAAGGAAGTGACACTCGGATCCCGATATCGCTCTCACTAGCTTACAAGTTGACAAAGAAGTAGCCCTTGTCAGAGTCAGATGCTACATATGAATGCAATACATGATAAATCCATAGTTTGCTCAGGTATAAAACTGCCTCAGCCTAGCTCTGATACCAAAAATGTAACACCTTCTAATATGGCATGCTAAGCCGCTATACAAGGGAGTGCTATCTGCAAACTGACTATTTATTTCTTAAACCGTTATCCATGTACTAAGCCTTTACTAGTTAAGCATATCACACTACTATTCATATAATCATCCATAACAATATATAACCATTTAAGTATATCGTACATCTATGCATATATAAGCTGAAACTATAAAATCTATAATACAGGCCAAACACACCCAAACATGCTACAACCATTCATAATCCAAAGTCAATAATAAATATTTTAAACCACAAGTCTTAATTAAATATTCGAATAAACAGGAATGCATGATAAATGGGCTTGCTCGATATCTGCGATGCTCTGATAAGCTTAGCTTCTCGATGTCAACATCCTTTACAATTCTAGACCTATTTGCAGGAAATCCACACACTGAGCTATCTAAACCTAAGTTGTACATATAATCATATAAATTCTTTCATGCATATGATACAAATTTCCAGCATACAACTCTTGGTATAATAAATTCACATATTTCATATCACTTCAGTCGTGTTCATGTGATCAAGCCAACATTTCTTTAGATAAGGACAATAGCATACCTGGTAAGTGGAAGCCATTTCCCATATTCATATAACAATTGCAAAGTCTTTTCTTATACCGTCAATTTATTTTATTGCCCAATTACTTGATACTTAGACTACCGGATGTGGATTGTGAATAAGAGCACTCTTAGAGCTAGGCCTCCCTATCCACCTAACCATGACTATCTGAACTGTGCCTAAATCAAATGTGCTGTCAGAGCTGTAGCCCACTCGACTAAAAGATAAATATTACTAGCAAGAATGGGTAAAAGGCACTCTCAAAGCTGGGGCCACCTTACCCAATAATATAAACGCATGAAAAGAATCTACGGTACCGTAACCGCCTTTAATGGCATACAATCTATCCTAATGTCAATCTTAGTATGAGTAAGGATATTATAGGCTTTTTCCTTTATTCGTATTAATCATATCCCAAGAACATAATAGCATTTCCATGATATAGTATAGCAACATGCATAATAAAGCATATTATCATTCCATATATTCATATTCTTCAATTTATATCACGGCATACAAGATGTATATTTCCCATATTATCATATCCAATACCATACACAGCATATAGGTTTGCTGAAAGGTTTTGACCGTGTATCATATGCATATTATGTCAGTGAAAATTAAAATTTTTCCAAATTCGAAATAAGAGAATCGACTTGTGCTAATTAAAACTAATTTAACAAAGCAAAATTCAGAAATTATACCTTTATAATTTCTTGATTTATTCTTCAACTTCTCACTTTGTTGGGTTGTAGCAAACCATAACAGTCTAATCTCGGATTGTCTCTAACAATATCTATGCGAAGATGAGAGAATGAAACCATTAGGGAGATGGCTTGAACACACCTTAAAGTGCTAGCAATGATGTATGTTCCTTTGAGAGGAAAAATTGAACTTTTTAATTTTTCTTCTTGTCTCTAAAATATTTTCTTCTCTCAAAATTTTTTCCTTATCTATTTTCTATCTTTTAGGGTCTTTTAGATCCAAAAGAAAATCAGATTGATAGAGCAAAAATCAAGAGAGGAGAAAATGAAGAGTTATATGGAATAATGGTCATTTAGGCCAATTAAATAGCAAATACATGCTGATGCTTGCGCCCGCTTGGGCCCATCACCCCTCCAAAGCGATTTTTTCCCATGATCTTATCGCGATCCGACCTAAAATAATTCTCTCATATTTTTGGATCCTATCCAAAGCCATTTTACTCATTCTTCACATTTCTAATGTGTGTGACCCATTAGATTCATAATTATGTTGGCCACTTAAATTATCAATTAATTTAAGCAAGTCATGAGCGTTATCTAGCAACACATTATGACCCCTAATTGACCGGAAAGTCAATGGTTTGACTACGAATCTTTTCATAGACAATTTATGTGCAATTTATTCTTTCACTATTCTATATCCCACTCGGTTCAGAGTATAGATAATGTATCAATTCCCGCTAGATTGACTACGTCACACCTAGCCCAAGTGAAGTTGGATCTTATCCTTGAGACTAATTACTCTATTAAACATATCATTGAAGACCATCTTCATGACATTTCCACTATGGCCAAAGATTCTCGATTAATGTCGCGACAAGTGGCCATAGGTATACACTCCCTTTGTTCGAAGTGGTGAATCCTTTGTTAGCTATCCAATTACCTTCAAATACCTCGAGCTATACCTAATCACCACCCTATGAGCAACCTCTATGAAGTAATAAGGAATAGAGTCAAAGTACAAAATCAGTATCTAAGATATCTTTGAGTACCTCAAATCTACTGATACTTGCACCATTGCTATGATGAGACTATCATTGACATTTGAATAAAATATCCATATGATTGTCTCATAGAAGGTCATCCAATGTACTTGGCTACTCTTAGCAAGCATCCACATGTTAACTCTAAATATCTCATGCTTACAGATTATGAGATCTACTACTTGATCCAATCAAGGAATATAACATGTGATAGTCAATCTAGATTAATAATGTCTTGTCTCATTAATCTATGACTAAGGATAGTTTAGATACTAACATAATTACACATGATAAGAATCTCATTATCATGATTTTGTCATAATTTTCTTCATGCTATGTTATGTATCAAGGACTTCATTAATTGATTTAAGATCACTATAAATTCATATATCAAATGAATACCAAATTAATGAAAATGCCTTTTATTAATTAAATAGATTTGTACAATAAGTGCTAATGGTGATTGCCTTTAGAGCACTTCTCTAACATATGCCACGTATGTGCCTTTGCATGCTGCGATGCATTATTGCAGATGTAGTGTTGCTGGCCCTACTCTATCAGGGGGCGTGATAGGCTTATATTGCGCATGTCCTAATTGGGACATAGCTCTCCCGACCGGGAGAGCCGTAACACCAACAAACTTCAATTTGCGATTTCACATGTCAACTTCAAATTTTATTATATCAAAGCCACAACTCAATTCTAGGAACACCATAGAATATGTAAACAGTCCAAAACACCATTTTCGAACATATCATACTTTGTTTCCTGCTTTTATACCATTTATTATAGCTAAAACCAACAATTCATGCCTTTAACCCATTCATTTCAATTTCCAATCATTATATCAATACACATAACACGTAACAATGGCATACAACTCATAATAAAGATTCAATATTAATCACACAACGAGAAAAATGAATGAATATGATTCAATGTATAGACCTCTATCTATGGAGCCATAAAACCCTCTCCTTTACTGTTCTTCCCGGGTTAGTTGGCCATTCCCACTTTCCGTCTCATTTCTTAATAAAAATAACATGAATTCAAGGTCACAATTTGATCCAAATGGTGCAATTATGTTATGTTCATAAACGATTATCAAACCAAAACCTAATCCATAATAATAACCATGAAAACTCTATCTAACCTTCTAAATCATAAACCAAATGAATTAAAATTTAGGGAGTACGAATACTTGCTGATAAATAATGAAAATAAGAGAAATAGAATAGAGGAACTTGATCCCCTAATCTACCCAATGTTCAAAACTATGTTCTTGAATAAAACCCCCAAAAATCCTTTGATTAGACCTTGTTAAAAGAACTTTGAGAATGATTTTAGAGATTAAGGAGCAAGGGAAATGATGGAGAATGAAGGGTAGAGTCTTTAGAGTGTTTAGGGTATGCATAGGATGGCTAAGGTTTTAACAGGTGCAGAAAATAATGTTAAATCTCGTATTTATAATCGTCCATCTGTTAGGTCACATTTTCCGATCGGGAAACCAAATGTTGTGAGTGGGATATCTCTCCTGAGTATGACATTCAAGTCTCAAGCGAGACACTGTCCTGAAAATTTGCTTTATAATATTATTAACTGAATTAGATCCATTTTATATTCTTACTTTTAAATTACCAAAATACCGTTCATAATCTACATTACTTCTAAGCTCTAATTTATAGGCGTTACACAATTGTTTTGAGTAGATTGATCAACTTGGGTATTGTGGATGAAATCTTATTCAACCTATAGTTAAGCACAAAGCGTGCATAACTATCGAGCAAATTAGTAAGAATTAAGTCTATACTTAATTCATGGTCCATCATAAAATCCAGTAGGCTTAATCTCTTAATATAGCCATTCATTTCAGTACATGCAGCAATAGAGATGTCACCTCAACCATCTTAGAGCAGAAGAGCAGCTTGGGGATCTTGAATCGTTCAGATCAAGCTTGCTCATCAAAGAGCTCCTAAGATAGTAGACTATGGTGTTTGTGTCCATAGCCTTATGTCGCTTTTGAAGCTCTAGTGACATAGAAGTGAGTATAATACAACCCATCAACTCACTATCATCTACATGCTTTTTGTAAACCTACTGTTCATCAAAAGTTGCTCTATCAGCAGAAGGAGAAGAAGTGGCTCATCCAGGACATAAGTTATATGCTCAGGTTTGAGAACTATTCTCAAATTCCTAAGCTAGTCTTGGAAATTCAGCCCAATCAACTTATTTGACTCGGGTATTGAATGCATATTCACATTTGATGACATGATGATTATACCAACCTAGATGTAAAGAAGATCATGTTAGAAAATGTACATGAATGCATGATTGTTAAGTCTTTAATAAACACATTATAGCTCTCACTATTTTATTGCGAACCAATAGCCTTTATTATGAATTCAAGAGAATTTATTTGGAAATTCTCCTAGTGGGTTGGTATCCAATTCCAACTTAAGAATGACCTTGAGTCAGCTTAGCAAGCCATCTTAGGTCAAATTGTTAGATATCTGATATATACTAATTGCATTTTAATGCAATGACCGAATTATGCTTTCAACTGATTGATGTACGCATAAATCATTGGGCTATCAACTCTTGATACATGTATATCACATGTACACTTACTTAACACTACCTCTAATTTACATTCACCTTGAGTCAGATCAACAAATCAATGAAATTGGTTAAAACCAACCAACTAATCATTAAATCATATTTCAGTTATTTGAACATATTCTTATAAAGCGGCCTTGAGTAAGCTCAACAACCTAAACTCTAAAAGAACTCTAGTTCTCCTCACACTGATAGAAGGTGTCAGTCTTAATTATTATTTATCGATGGAATTTGTTAATATAGTCTCATCTTATTTATTGCATGCATACATACATCCATTCATCACTATAGACATACATAGCTAGTTACTTTAATTAAATGGTCTGATTATAGTCAATCTAACATTAATCCTTCGAGCCATGAAAGGATTGACCAAGTCTAACCTAGGCAGATGCATGAACTACAACATAAAACATAAATAAAATTCATATTCTATGCCTTCTTGTAAAAGGTACCACCTCCTCGGCTTATTGCTTCTTTGCGTCTTCATCTATCATTGTCCTATGTAATCTAATTATGTAATTTTAAAAGAGAAACTTCCATACACATTTGAGAGAAGTGAGATAAGAAGAGAAATACAATTAGAGAAGAAATAGAGAGGCAGGAACACACATACCTTATTTACCAAATTTATAAAAATTTAAATTCATGCATGATCAATCACATTGGTGTATGTACATAACTAGCCATCATGTAATCCATATACCCTTAAAATGCATTCTCTAATGCATAAAAGTAATATTGAAATTGGTGTTTTGGATTCCATTTGAAAAATTAGATTCAATGATTGAACAAAAATTGGATTTTTCGGCCTCATTGGAAAATCATTATTTAATTTACCATTTAATCCTATTAAATATTCATATTACCAACTATAAACCAGTTATATAAGGTAATAAATTTAATTAGACATTTACTTTTATCAAATCAAATTAATACCTAAATTGCCTATTTTATTCCTTATTTATATGCAATTCCATATTAATTTTAATTCCAAAATCATATTTAAAATTAAAATTAGTATTTCCATAATTTAATTCATAATTAGATTCATCTTAAATCAAATTATTATGATTCTCAAATTAATTAAACAATTCATATTCATATATTATCTTTGTTGGAAATATGGAGCACCAAGAAGGGGGGTTAAATTGGCGGCAAATAAAAATTTTCGGCTTAATGGATTTCTTTTAGTATTTGAGCAATGTGCAAATAAAACATAGAAAGTAAAGGAGAAAGAGAAGATTGCACACAAGGATTTATAGAGGTTCAGGTGTTAACAAACCTTAGTGCTCTCCCCAACTGCAATTCAGAGTTCTACTATATCAACTTGAGATTACAAGAGAGTTTATTAACTAGCTCACAACTACGTGTTTTCTCAAGGCTCACACCGAATCCAAATCTCTTGTGTTTTAATGGCTCACACAACAACCAATTCCTTGTGTTTTGAACAAGCTCACACACAACCCAAACAAGAGTTTTTCTCACTAGGATCATTCTCACAACCTACACCCAAGTGTTTAAGGTTAACACTTCAACCTTTCTTACAAAAGAGATGAGAATTATAATTACAAGAGTTTTGACACACTTAAAATCAAGCTCTTATTTTCTAAGGCCTTTTGGAGGTCTATTTATAGTGTTTACCTTCCAATTAGCCATTACATATGATGCCAAAATTATTTCTAACGTTCTAAAAAGGATTGACTAAAAGTTGTCTAACAAAGATAGTTTCCCGACCAGGAAACATAGTTTCCCGACCGGGTAGGGAAACTATTCCCGATCGAGAAACTATGTTTCCCGGTCGGGAAATTCATATATTTGTTGGAGCCTTACACGTGGCAGCCTTGGATTTGTCCTTTTCTTCAACGGCTCTTTAACGGCTAGTCTCAGTCAAATTTCTTGGTCGGGACAAGAGTTTTTCGGTCAAAAAAATATGTTTCCCGGTCGGGAAACTATATTTCCCAGTCGGGACAACTTTCTAGAACTTTTTGAATGCTGAAATCAAGCACTTCCCGAGGGAGAAACTTTTTATCCCGAGGGGAAAATTGCATGTCCCAAGGGGGAAACTGTCCTTCAATTTTTAACCAATTTGTTCACTAAGCAAATCAAATCCAATTGACTTGAAATTTTGTACAATATCAAAACAACATTATATGAAGACATTAGTAATATTTAATTTAATTGTCAAGATTAAAATAGAGATCAATCACCCTAAGGTCAACAATCTCTCCCTTTTTGATTTTGACAATCAAACTAAGCAAAATAATAAAATTTGAGTATCCAAAAATGAAACTAACATGTTCAAAAACAATTATATCAAGTTTCAAGTCAATCTATCATGTTCCAAATATCTCTCCCCCTTTATGTTCTTACATTTTGATCTCTCCCCCTTTATGTTCATACATTTTGCTTATGTTTTCTTAAATTTCTCCCCCTTTGTCAAAATCAAAAAGAATATAAGCAAGTATAGTATAAGATCAATCACATAGGGCATAAAGAGAGAAGATAAGAGAGAATATTAAAAATTTTAAACAACATGGCACCAAAAGATTATGCTACATAAAACGGTCCTTTAACAAGGATATGAAAATAACAAATGATATCAATTGTTGGTTGCATAAACACATATCAAAAGCATCAAGATAAATATATCATTTTAAAACATAAAATATGAGTTTAGAGGATGCTTATCGATATGAAGACCGTTCCATGATCTTGAGGTACTTTTTCATAGAAATTCAATTCTTCTCTTATGATCTCTTCTTTAAGTGGCTCCCCCTTACTTTATGCCAAGATTGAGTTTAATGGGGTTGATCACTTGAGAGAAGACATTTTGTTAAGCTTGTGCCTTTGACCACCTATGGGCAACCTACAAAAGAATCAAACAATTTTTGGTACCTATTTAAAATTTGGTCCATGGAGATTAGCTCTAGAAGGTTCCCACTGAGCTTTCCGTATAAAACAATATTTGTTTATGTGCCTAAATCTCATAAATAGTGGTATTGCTTGGATTTAAATGTTTCTTGCCACTGTGCATAGGGTTTATGTTACACTACATGAAAAGAATGTGAATGTGAGCAAGCACAATATTTTTTGGTGTGTGAAAACTTAGGTACATGCCTTTTGTACAAAAAGGCATGGTTGGTCTTTTGAGGTTTCCCTCTTGGACCATGTGAGCTTTTACTACTTTTATTTTGAGTAGTGGCTTTGGTGTGTGCCTTGCCTTTGGCTTTAGAGCCAATTACATCAATGAATGAGGTTTGTGGTGTGCTAGCCTTAACGAATATTGAGCTAGGTGGAGATGATGATGTTGAAGCTCCATTGAAGCCTAGACCATGTCTCATTACATCATCTCAAATTCATAAAAAATATTCTATTAACATCCCATGAATAGATTCTGAACAAAAAATCAAATCAAAACCAAATGCATAACCCAAATTCGTTTTTCAAAATCCAAAGAAACCAAATACAAATTTCAATCAATCTCATTGAAACTTCTAGTAAATTGATTAAGATAATCATAGGAAGACTCTGATAGTACTGATGGGATTAACATGCATATCACACATACAAAACACAACAGAATATAAATTTTTAATTCCAAAGATAATGACAACCTATGTAGTCTTAACTAATTAACCATCTATAGAGGGATTGAAGATTATTACCTTCTAATTCCGAGTTTGTTTCTTCGATTTCTCCTTACTGGGTTGTCACAAACTAGAGTAATCCTCACTTGGATCACTTTTAATGTAAGTCCACATAAAGGAGAAGATTGAGAACTTCTTTAAGGAATGGGTGGATAATAATCCTTGTGCTAGTAAGGAGAATTATCAATGGGAGAGAAGAAGAATTAATCTCTATTAATTCTAGAGTTTTAGCAGTGGAAATAGGCCTCTAATGAGTCTATTTATAGCTCATACGAAATGGGGTTTTGGAACCCATGTTTATAGATTTCTAATTGGATTAGGTCTCTATAATCACCTCGTTATATGACCACAAAACAACTTTTATGCTCGCGAAACAGGTATCATTAAGTGGTTCTCGCTCGGGAACAACGTTCTTTGATCGGGAACTTGTGCACTTTCATGCAATTCCTATGCAATAAATTTTTCCGAGTGCAAGCTAGATATTCCCGCTCATAAAACAATTCACTCTCACAAAAGACTATTTTGCAATTGTGAAACAAATCGTGCTCCCGAATCTTCATTTGCACTCGCGACTTTTCTTACACCCAGTTTTCTTTCTTAGTATTGTTTTTGATTAGCCCATTCTACTTGTTCTTTACACGTTTAATATATGTGACCCATTAGATTTCTAGTTATACTCCACTCAAATTAATACTTAATATCGAGCAGATTATGAGCGGTATATAACAACACATCATGATTCCTAATTGATCGGAAATTCAGTGGTCTAACTACAAACCTTTTTATAGACAAATATTCATGCAATTCATCCTTTTGCCATATTATACGCTATTCGGCTTAGAGTATGGATTATGTGTTAGCTCTTACTAGATTGATTACATCACATCTAGTCCAAGTGATATTAAATTTTATCCTTAAAACTCATTACTCTTACATATTTGTCACTGGAGACTATTTTCATGATATTTCCATTATGTCCAGAGATTTCCGAGTAATGATCTCGATAAGAGGTCATGAGAACACACTCCTTCGTGAATTCTTTGTCGGCGACTCAACTACCTCTGAATACTTCAAGTGACCTCTCTGAGACAACAAGGAGTTGAGTCAAAATATAGAATCAGTATCTAAGATAACTTTGAGCATCTCAAGTCTTATAATACTTGCACTATTACTATAATGAGACTATTATTGACATAGAATAGAGAATCCATGTGATGGTCTCATAGCAGGTCATTCAGTGTACTTGATTACTCTACAAGCATCCACATGTTAACCATAAACATCTTATATTTACAGATTATGAAACCTACTGTTTGATCCAATCAATAAGTATAACAAGTGCTAGTTTGTTCAGATTAAAAATATCCTATCTTGTTGATCTTATAACTAGACATAATTTAGATATAAATATAATTGCACATGATAGGAATCTCAATATCATATTCACATCATGATTTCTTTCATATTATGTTTATATCACAAACTTCATAATTCGATTTAAGATCTAATCCATCATAAATGTAATGAACATCAAAGAAATGAAAAAATGTCTTTTATTCGTTCATAATGAAAGTGTACAATAAGTGCTAAAAGTAATTGTCTTTAAAGCACATCTCTAACATTTTTTAAATGAATAAATAGGGTAATTAACGACTACCAACAAAAGAAAAAAAAAATGAAAAGATAATTTGTGAACTTTCAAATTTAATCATAGCATGAATAAATCAGCATCTTAAATTTAATAAAGTAATAATTTTTTTTTTTTGAAATTAAGTAAGGTTTATGCGTAGAAGTGAAATTGAAAATATAATAAGAAATACGTGCTAACATGACAAAGGTGATGAATGCAAATCGTTTACTCCAAGGCAAAGACCTTGCACATGCATACACTACTAATTGTCCACCTTCGTATATCTTTACTCCATGGCAAACACCTTAAACATATATATCCATACTTTGCTTATATCTTTTTATTGTCTTCACTCCAAGCCAATACCCACTTCTCTATCTTTATCTCTTTCCTGCCGTGTCTACATCCCTACTTATCCAAATTTGGTACTTTGTAACATCTATTCAATTATATGCCGACGATTCTTTCCTTTCAATAATATATATATATATATATTTAAATTTATCAAATAGTCAATTTGATTGTATTAATTAATTATATTAATTTTGCCATCTAATATTTAATTATTAGTAAATATTATTAGTAATTTATTAATTAGAAACAAAATTCTATTAGGTTGTATATGTTGTGCGAGATATATGTATTTTGCTTCTGCTGATAACTACCGAAAATGCAAATTTCGTGTGGGATTGTAGGAAAGGAAGAGAAATTATTATAAATATATATTAAAGGAGAAGCAAGAGAAAATTCTAAAATGATGATGTGGTGCTATGCGTGAAGAATGACTCTAAATTTGCTGCATTCCAGCTTTTCTATTTGATGCTCATATCTCATACACCAACTGAAAAAGGAAGAATGTCTCACCAAGACTCTCGGAGAGAGAAAGAGAAAGAGAGAATGTGGTTGGCTCGGAATAGTCAACATGATAATATATCAAAAGCATGTTACCATAAAATGCTTGAATTTTAATATACCACAAAAAATATATATATAATGATAGCATATTATCATTTAATTACAACAATAATAATTTTTACCGATATATTGAATTTATATAATAAAAAATTTAAACTAAATTATAACTATACACGTAATGTTTCAAAATGTTAAGTACAATTTTTATAAATTATTTGAAAAATTATAATTTTTTAATAATTTTTATGTAGTTCAATAATTAATTTATTTTAATCATATACATGATGAGCTAAGTTTTTAAAATTTATCATGTATAGTATAATATAATTTACTTTTATATAAAATATAATAATTAAATATAATTAACAACTATTATTATTTAAATTAAATGTGATCTAATTACATGATAATTAAAAGTAACTAAAATTAATTTGTTATATAAGATTATTATTATTATTTATTTATTTAATAATGATGAGTCCAATTATTAAAAATCACATGCACCACATGTAGATAATTAGGAATAGTGGAGACAAACCAAATGACTGCATAGTACTTACTATATCTATTTTATATATAACTTTTAATAATGGATAAATTAGTAATTTTCATATGAGTTATAATATGAGTCTAATATCTAATAATTATATATAATGCACATTGGTGATTGCCTCAACTCTTAATTAAATCATAACATATATAAAAATAGAAATAGGAGAGACAAGAAAAATGACTGTAATAATCACGTGCAATATCTCTATTTTATATATAACTCTTAATATTTGAAATAAATATGCGCCCCAAATATTAGCAGCATTATGATTTTATCTATGAACAAGAGTTCTATTAATATTGAAATGAAGTTAACTTATTAATTAATTAATTAGCATTACAAATAAGACGAAACAAATTAATAAAAAAATAAAAAATAAATAGTGATTAATGACCACACGTTAATAAAAACTAATAATAATAATAATATATTTTAAGTATTTTTTCTTTTATTTTAATAATAATCTTTTCTTAAGAAAAGTATGCCTTCATGTCATGATAGTGAATATTAATCAATTTAATAAATTGGAACTTAGAAGATTCTTAATCTAATAGATTTTTGAATTTTGCGGTGTTTATTACACAAAATATACATCTAATTTGTATTTCATTGTCTACAAGAATTATATTTCTCCGTCTTTTTTTCTTATTTTTAGTTACCAAGTTTGCTGGCATTTAATCTAGGCATACTAAGGGTGTCGATGAGGAAGGTATGCCAAGCAAATGCAAGTGTTGTAGTTCCCAATATATACTTTTAATCAACATATATAAATTGATACCTAGCTAGTACCATTTAGATATTGTTCCAAACATCGATCCATCTAAATACAAACACGTTTAGGAGTGAGAATATGACGAGTTTAGAACCAATTTTTCCATCCTTTTATTTCTGAACCTACTTCGAACTTTGATAGAAAAAAATTTGTCTCCATTTCTATACTATATGGGGATGAGAATCTCCAATCTCGATCTAATCTCTAATTTTTTTAAAAAAATTTATTTTTATTTAATAGTAAAAATATTTTTTACTTTTAAATAAATATTATATTTTTATTATTTTAAGAAATTAGTATATGTTAAAAAAATAGAAATCTGAACAAATTTAGGACATTCTGTTCCCACATAAAAATACTTTAGAATCAGAACGAGTTTAGAATGTAACAAAAAAAATATTAAAAAAACTTATCCTTTTGGGGGCGAATTAGGATAAGGTCCATGGATATGGGTCGAATTGCCATACTATGCTTTTGTTGGACATATCATATGCATGCATGGACTCTATGCTTTTCTACACAAATTATATCTTAGATTCCGGTTCATAAATATTATAGATTAAAGGTTCAATATACAGGTAGTGACAATTTTATAAATAAGATAAATATATATAGTTATTAAATACACAGTAGCAATTTTATAAATATTTGTCATCCGTTGATTGAAAAATATTCATTAATTTATTGAAAAATATATATTAATTTATTGAGAAAAATTTATTAAAAATAAAGTAAAAATTTATTATACTGGTTCATTAGTTATAAATTATATTATAAAGTAAAAAACAATTGAAGAAAATAATATAATATTCATTAAATTGAATATACAATACATCTTTTTTAAGAAAATTCAATGAATTCTTATATATATATATATATATATATATATATATCCATTAAATTAAATACACAAAAAAATAAAATAAACTTTTACTAATAAACTATTTACTAATAAATTAATGAACTTTTATTAATAAACTAATATATCTTTACTTTATTTCTAATAAATTTACAATTTATAACAAATGAATATATCTCAATACTTTATTGTTAATGAATCTACAGTTTATAACAAATGAATATATAATTTATAAGCTATAATTTACTGATAATGAACCTTTAGGTTACAAAAATTGAATATTTATTGATAAACTAATGAACATTTAATTTATTCATAATGAACATACAATTTTATATAATAAATAAACATTTTTTAATAAAATAATGAACATACCTATAACGGATAATGAATATTTATAAAATTGCCAATATATATTTGATAGCTGTGTAAATTTATTTTATTTATAAAATTACAACCACATCTCACACGTATAAAGAACTCTTGGTTCATAATGTTACATGTGTCAGGGTGCATGATGTAACAATCCTTTTTCAGGGCATATATAAGGCAAACACATTACTAAGTCCCTCAGCTCATATACTTTTCTATTGAGTCCCTAAACTATATAATTTAATTATATTAGGTATTTCAACATTTATATTCAACGTTATTGACTCCTTTTCTAACAGTTCCTTCAATTGAATATTTTACTCAAAAAATGCCACTTACGACAGACAAATAATATTTTTTTAATTTTTGAAAAATTAAAATCGGAATTATAAAAAAACTACATTTCTCAAAATGCAAAAACACATCTTTGAACTCATCCTGACCCTGACCCTGACCCTGACCCTAAACTCACCCTTTTTTTAACCTTCAACATATCAAACTCTAAAATGTCGATCTTTTTCTCCAAAATTCTGACACAATTTAAACAACGGGCTGCAAATATTAGTTAACTACAACTCTAAAATCTTGCATTGCTATTTGTAATTTAGGGTGGGAGCTCCATTTTGTGGCAAAATGTGGGAGAAGAAGATCGAGATATTAGGGTTTGATATGTTGAAGGATAAAAAATGTGAGTTTTGGGGTTAGGAATATCATTATAAAAAAAATAAAATTCATGAACCCAATATAACTAAATAATAGTATAAGGACTGATTAATAAAAAAAATATATAAGAACTATTTTTCCTCCATCTTTATTAAGTTTATTTCATTCAAATTATTTTGCACTTATAATTAAAATATTTAGATATTAAAATAATTTGCTATTATTTTCCCCATCTT
Organism: Balakata baccata; assembly: GCA_949630135.1. Lineage (NCBI taxonomy): Eukaryota > Viridiplantae > Streptophyta > Magnoliopsida > Malpighiales > Euphorbiaceae > Balakata > Balakata baccata. Next base: position 77,292 of record CATIWF010064761.1, read on the forward strand.
TATATATTTTACACTCTTTTAATTTTCTTTCACTTCGAATGTCAATTTTGAAATCTTCAAATAGATAAAAAGAAAAAATAATCAAATTAATTAATTTTATAAATTTTCAGTGCGCAATTCATTTTAATGTCATTTTTTTTGAAATTATTAAAATAAAGTGTATATATAATTTCAAAAAGTAAGAATAAACTACGAAAATATATTATTAAACGCTATCTTGATTTCTGAATGAACATTTGATTATATATATATATATATATATACACACACACGAGGAGTGTTATCAATTTTTTTTATACAATTTCCATTATATATTTCCAATACAAAAATGATGTGTTATTTTTCTATAAAACACCAATTTTTATTATAAAAATATTAATATTTTATAAATAAAAAAATACATATATATTTTTTCATTATATATATATATATATATATATATATATAATTTGGACCAAACTAGTACACCTATGGAGGTCGACCCATATTGGAATGATAAATTTAAAAGAATTTAAACCCTTCGATATATCTAGTAATTGTTATCACATAGGGATAGCTAGTATATTTAAATTAGAAGAAATGCTACTAATATTTTCTTATATATTTTCAATAAGTAAAAAGACGTGTCTTTTTACTTATAAAATTTTATTATTTTTAAAATAAAAATTAGTGCTTCATTAAAAAAAGGATATTTTTTTGTATTGGAAGTGTGATGAAAAATGTATAAGTGTTGCTCGTACTCCTCTTTATATTAGAATTTAAAATAGATTGAAACTCTTATTCTATTAATAGACATATAATACTGCAGGAGCAATATATGTGATTTGCCATTTTTTTTCCCACTAGAGGAAAATAAAACTATACACCCTCCATTATTGCTCTTAGTTTTATAGAAATTTTTGCATGATGGATTTGTGGTTTAGCTCAAGTTGTTAAATCCATCATTGAGTTTGCAAGACAATTTTGAAGAGATTCATATTTTAAGTGCTCGTGAAATAAAATGTTGATTCTTGATTCGCGCTAGACTAAACTACAAAAAGTAGGATCTAAACCTTTTTCGGATAGGTACATACACATGGTAACCCAGATCAAAATTAATAATTGGTATTAGAGCACTCGTATGTTGTTTTCCAGTTGTTTTTATGAACTGATTTTTTATGGCATCTAAATTGCATCAAAAGCATGAACCCTTGGGAACTGGCATAAATGTGAGTACTCCATTGGGAACAATAATAGTTGTGAACAATGTATGTCGTGACTGTTTAATATGCATTGATCAAGTCAAATTGCAAGTTGATTTGATTTTATTGCCACTATATGAATTTGATGTAATATTGGAAATGGACTGGCTAACTAAACATCATGCGATAGTGAATTGTTTCACTAAGGAAGTAATTTTAGAGTCTCCAGACCAGCTGAGAGTTGTATTTCTGGGGGAAAGAAAACTTGTACATGCATGTTTAGTATCTGCTATAAAGGCATTTAGAATGATCAAGGGTGGATGTAAAGCATATCTAGCACATGTGACTGACACCAGAATCATTAACAGTTCACTTGAAAATATCCCAATAGTGAATGCATTTTCATATGTATTTCCGGATGATCTACCTGGATTACCACCTGCTAGAGAGATAGAGTTTACTATTGATTTAATACCAGGGGCAGCACCAATATCAGTACCATCCTACAGAATGGCTACAGTTGAGTTGAAAGAATTGAAGACTCAATTGCAGGAATTACTTGACAAGGGGTATATTAGACCTAGTGTTTCACCCTGGGGAGCACTAGTGCTTTTTGTTAAAAAGAAAGATGGTACTATGAGATTGTGCATTGACTACAGACAGCTGAATGAAATGACAGTTAAGAATAAATACCCATTGCCTAGAATTGATGATTTGTTTGACCAGTTACAAGGAGCCCAAGTATTTTCTAAAATTGACTTGAAGTCAGGCTATTATCAGCTAGGGGTAGCAGGGGTAGATGTTCCAAAGACTGCTTTTCAAACCAGGTATGGACATTATGAATTCTTAGTCATGCCATTTGGGTTGACTAATGCTCCAGCTGCATTTATGGCACTAATGAATAAAGTATTTCAACCATATTTGGATAAATTTGTCATAGTATTTATTAATGACATACTGGTGTATTCAAAGGATAGGGAAGAACATGAACAACATTTGAGGATTGTGCTGCAAACTCTGAGAGAAAAACAGTTATATGCTAAATTGAGTAAATGTGAATTTTGGTTAGATCATGCGGTATTCCTTGGACATGTGGTATTAGGCAAAGAGGCATAGAGGTAGATCCAAAGAAAATAGAGGTCATAGTAAATTGGGAAGCTCCTAAGAATGTTGCAGAGGTACGTAGTTTTTTGGGTTTAGCAGGATATTATCGCAGATTTGTTGATGGATTTTCATTGACTGCCAGCCCTTTGACTAAATTGCTAAGAAAGAATGTGCCATTCAAATGGACTTTAGAGTGTCAAAGCAGTTTTGAAGAACTAAAACATAGGCTAACTTCTGCACCAGTGTTAGCTATTCCTACAGACACAGGAGGGTTTACAGTATACAGTGATGCTTCACACCAAGGCTTGGGATGTGTATTGATGCAGCATGGTAAGGTGATAGCTTATGCATACAGACAATTGAGATCACATGAAATGTCATATCTAGTGCATGATTTAGAATTGTCTGCAGTTGTATTTGCATTAAAAATTTGGAAACATCATCTGTATAGCGAGACATTCCAGAACTTCACAGACCATAAGAGTTTGAGTTATCTACTGACATAGAAAGAATTAAACATGAGACAAAGGTGATGGTTAGAGCTATTAAAGGATTATGACTGTACAATTGAATACCATCCAGGAAAGGCAAATGTTGTGGTAGATGCATTAAGCAGGAAGTCCAGTAGCCATATTGCTCACTTGCATGCAACTTTTCTTCCATATTTGATTCAGCTTCGATCTATGAATGTTGAATTGAACATGCATGATAGTAGGTCACTGATTGCAACCCTTCAGGTTAGACCTATACTAATAAGCAAAATCAAAGAAGCACAAGGCAGAGATCCTCAATTGCATGAGAAAATTGTAATGGCAAAGCAGGGAAAAAGCAAAGACTTCCATTTGCAGAATGATACATTGATGTTAAAGTCATGCCTATGTGTTCCAGACATTGAAAACCTGCGCCAAGAAATACTGGAAGAGGCACATAATGCACCATATGCAATGCACCCAGTGATGACAAAGATGTATCACAGTTTAAGACCTCATTATTGGTGGCCAAGGATGAAGAAAGACATAGCAGAATATGTTTCTAAATGCCTAACATGACAACAAATTAAAGTGGAACATCAAGCTCCTGCAGGTAAACTACATCCATTAGCAGTGCCAGAATGGAAATGGGAGAAAATAACAATGGACTTTGTTTATGGATTGCCGAGAACTCCACGGAAGAATGATGCTATATGGGTAATTATTGACAGATTAACCAAGTCAGCACATTT
>CATIWF010064767.1:0-12539 GCA_949630135.1 Balakata baccata
GGGGGTGGCGGAGGAAAAGGAGGGGGTGGAGGTGGAAAGGGAGGAGGTGGTGGAGGAAAGGGTGGAGGTGGCGGAGGAAAGGGAGGGGGTGGAGGAGGTGGCGGGGGTGAAGAGAGCCTTAATTGAAATTAAAGGAATATATATTAAGTGAAATATAGAGCATGTATGAAGTATTAAAGTATAAAGAAAGTAATAAAGAATAAAAAGGCATGCAATGGCGTTCCACATCACATGAGCATGCAATAGAGAGAGAGAGAGTAGGGTCTAAGGACATTAGTCCTTTGTAACTTTAATCTCTAATTATGTAATATATATTTATATAATTGTAAAGTTTTAAGCAAATAGCACTTTTCTTAATTAATTAATATCATCTATATATGCCTTTTCTTTTCAAGAATAAATAATTATATAATATCCTAAGTTGTAAAAACATAATATCTCATTAATTCCATGCCAACCTAAAATCCAGGGTTTTTTTTAAAGAAAAATCTATCTATATTTTAATGTAAATAAATTTTATAATTTTAATAAATTCTCTTAAAATTTTGATAAAAATAAAGACATTGGAATTTAATACTAATTCGAGCTAGCTTAATAGCTATAAACAAAAAATAATTACGATAAAGATAAAAGATAATGATCTATCTCATATGAAAAAAAAAAATTGAATTTGATGATAATTAATTAAAATAATAGATGAAAAATTGAAACTTGCTACAGCAAATAAGTCTTAGCTAAATATTAATAAAATCATCAACGAACCCTTTTTCTTTATATATACATTTGATTGATAAACTCTTATATGATCACTATCAATTATATACACATAATTTTAAAGCTCAACATAATGCAAAGAAAACATTAAGGTTGGCATGAAAATATAATGTAAATAAAAGGAAAGAATACAAGAGGAGTGTTTTGTCTTCATCAAAGGGAATATATGCTAAAATACGTAAACAATGAGGAGTAAAGGATTGAAGGATAAAGATTAATAAAGATGCCATAGACAAACCACAAGATTTCTCTTCAACTACCCCATTTTTTTCTGGGGTTTATGCTTTCCTGTTTATACAAGAGAAGGAAAATCCCAATCACAGAGCCACGATTTTGCTTATAATTAGATTTATGTTTTAAATTTCAACCTTTATTAAATCAATTATCTGTGAATTACATTTGAACCAGTTGGTTGAAAAGTATTATAAAAATCTACACTTTAATTTTCTTCTCAAGTTGCTCTACCACATTTCTTACTACTACACCTTTTGAACCACTCCTTCCATCAAATCTCTTGGGTTCATTCACTTCTTTATCCATCAAGCATGAAAACAAGATAGTACTGGTGATGTGAAGATGAGCCCCTTAGCCATGAGTTCCCCTAAGGCCGAGACAAACCTATGAAATTTCCTTTGTGCCGAGACCGGATGTTGGGTGGTGTACTTGAAAAGCTTGCATGTGGATTTTAGTTGTGCTTATGGGAAAATAGGCTTTGCATGTCCACTTTGGAGCTTGAGGATGGCATTAAGGGTCTTGCATGTTGCAATACAGTGAAGAAAACCATCACAAGCTTAGCTTAACCTAGTCAAGCTTTTCTTTTCGTTCAAATGCCTTAATCAAGATCGAAGTGATCATTTCTTTTGTCACTCAAAATACCCTTCCTTAAACCAAATATTTCTTAACTAAATAAATGCTTGACCGAAAGAAATTAAGAGAGAGAGATGAAATGAAAATAAAGATAAAGAAAAGAAGATGCTTTCGGTGGAGCAGAACAGTAAAGAAAAAATCAATTTTTTGTGTAAGGTAATGTCTTCTTTTTTTTTTTTTTTCTTTTAAACTAAAATGTGTCCATTTGTCACTTATGTAATAACAAAATTAAGAATGGATTCAATTTGCATGTATGCCATTTGTTCAGTTGTATGCTTTGATTTAGGTTAATCATGGTTTAATATATTTAATTAAATTTTTATTTTTATTATTATTATTCCTTCATACTTTTTTTTTAATTTAACCTATATCCTAATTTTAAATTTCTCTCAAAATTAATTAAAATTTATTAATTGATAAATATTATACTTATTTATTTGTCATATATTATATATTTATTTTGTTATTTTTTTTTTATATATAGTTCAATACAATGTAGCAAGTATTGGAGGATGCCGTGTGGCTCAATAGTCAACACTTACGGTAACCATGACCGATTGATGATAATAGAATGAGAGAGTTAAACGTGGCCTACCCTTTTACATTTTGAAGCCTCTCCAAATCTAACTTAACGAGAAATTTAATTTAATATATCATGCAGATTAATCAAATTATAGAGTGTTATATATGTATATAAAAGTTATATCATTTAATAAAATTAAAATAATTAAATATATATTATTATATAATTAAATTAATATTAAATCACATAATATACCGAATTTATGTAAAAATTTCTGATAACTCAATATACTTTCTCCGTTAAGATCTCAATACATCAACAACTTGCACAAAAATTTTAACATCATCATGTGGATTACCAATATTAATAATTCATTTCCTTTTTCAAGAGAGTACTTTATTTTAATGGATCGATATGATACAAATCCAAAAATTACCGTATATATAATTGAAGAAAAAATTCGGATGTTGAAACTAATTAAACTAAATTATTTGTTAGCCTTCAATTAATTAATATATGGTCAAATATAAAGAAAGAGAAAATTATTATTTACTCTCTGCAATGTGATATAATGCACTAATACGTTTTAATGTTTAAAAAATATACAATTTGCTCTTTCTATTTTATTTCCTTTGAACTATATAGTCCTTTTATTAAATTTTAAAGTATTTACCGTTATTAAGAAAAAATATTTTTTTTTGTTCAGTGAGATTGCTAGTACAATATGTCATATTTCATAGAGTAAATAGTATAATTTTTAAATCTAATAGAGATACTAGTATATTATATCAAATTATAGAGAGTAAATCGTATATTTTTCAAATCCAATAAAAGCACTAGTGTATTATATCAAATTACATAAAATAAATAGTAATTTTTTCAATAAAAAATGGATGATATCATATTATGCAAATTTTCTCTTTTTACTTACTTTTTTCTCAAAAAGAGAGCAAGTAATTCATGCAAAAAAGCCAAAAACATTATAATTAAATGAAAATATTTTATGTTGTCAAAATTCTACGAACTAATAGGGATGTGCAACGACAGTTGAAATTCGATAACCAATTACCGTAAAAAAATTTAATTTGATAATTGGTTGTAATTAAGATTTGAACTATTTCAGTACGGTGGGAACAACTGAGTTTTATATATTTAATTTTAAATTTATTTAAATTTTTTATGAATTTTATTATAATATTTGTATATATTATATTTTAAAAACATATTATTTTCTGATATTTTAATTTATGTGAGTATTTTTTATTATAATAAAATAAGTTAAGAAATTGATATATTTAAGTAAAATTTATAAATTCAGTTAAACTTTCGGCTATTTGGATAATTATTAAAAATTTAAATTCAATGATCGGTAATTGAGTTTTTTATTCGGGTCAATAATAGTAAAATTGTTTTAAAGAATTAGATATTCGGTTACCCAAATTTTTGTTCGGTTTGGTACACCCCTACAAACTAACACCTTTACTGTGCCATGTTATAGTTTATACAATATAATCATTCAGGTTAATAATAATAATAATAAGGACTATTTTTCTTTTGAATTATCTTGAGATGAATTAGATTTAAAATTTATTTATTTATTTAATCTTAAATTTATTAAACATGTACGTGTCGTGTCTTATGAAATATGCATATTATATAATCGTTAGATCAAGTGGAATCTATGTATACACATTTGGAGATGATCATGATATATTACAAAATATATTATAAATTTTATTTTTACTCTAATAATTAATTATAAAATTATGGAATCAATAATTATGAGCATAAGGCATATTTTGCCCGTACTTGTCACATTCTGCTATTTTGTTTTTTACTTTTTTTTCATGTTATTGTTCGAACTTCTTTTATAGTTTATCTTGTTTCTATTTAATTTATAAAATCGAACATATAATTCTTTAATGTTAATATAATACTATCGATTAAGTCAAATATTTTTTTTTTATATTAGTATTAAAAAATTTTATATATATTTTTACAAACTTTACAAAATTAGATGAATCAAAAATTAAATTCGAGTGATAAAATAGAAAAAAGAAGAAAATGACAAAATGTGCCAAATAGCGAGGGGAGATATGTCATATGCCATAATTATTTAACATGATATACCATAAATAAAATTAAAACATATTATAGTAATTGTCAGAGTTCTCGTGATCAGCACTGAAAATAAATTAATTAATGTTCCCCAAATAAAGGCCAATGTTTTGTTTTAATAAGCTTGAAGTTAGAAAAGAAAAAAGGGAAGTAGAGAAGAAAAATGAAGACAAAGAGAAGCGAACCAACGTGTGAAACAAAAAGGGCATTCTGTTTATCTCATGTTTCTGGCCCACTTTTCCTTTACAAAAAAAACATTTTAAACCTCTGAAAACTACATCAACAACAGCAACTCCCTTCTTCTTATTCTTCTTCTTCTTCTTCTCTCTCTCTCTCTCTTTTCTTTTACACTACGTACTCTGTTTCTTTGACTACTAGAAGGATCAGTTGAAAATGGTAGCCAAGAAGAAGAGGAAGAAGAAAAATGAGGAGTTTCTTGAATCCAAAACATGGACATGTACAGATTTCTAGAGCTGATCTTTGTGGGATTTGCTTTTGAAAGAGTTTTGGTTCCGGTGAAGAATTCGCCGGACCGACAAAAACGGCGGCGTACATGGGAGAGCCAGGCATTTCTTCTTCTTCTTTCTTGTTTTTCTTCCTCTTTTTATTTTATGTTTTAGTTTTTTTTATTATTAAATGGGGGAACAGAGTGATAGTTTCACAGCAAATTAATATATGTAAACTTTTATCTTAATTTCAAGGCATGCAGATTCATAGCAATGAAATAAAGTTTTAATTTGTCTGGTTTTTGCCTGTTCCTATTTTCCTTTTTATTTTCATTGGATTCAGTATTATATATATAAGAAATTTAATTGAAGATTCTAACTTCTTACCTCACAACTTAACCACTAAACTAATATTATTAAACTAAAATTTATGATTCTACAGTTTAATATGTACAAAATATATATATCTAAGTATCTATGATATTGTTGGGTTTTTTTAATTTATTTTTCTGTGATTATATATATATATATATAATTACTGGCATTAATATTCTTCGCCTCTTATCAAGTACATGCATGATTGTATTGTCATTGACAATTTCTTTTTTCCTTTTTAATTAATTTTTCAGTTGAAAAAAAGTTGACAGTGAAAAACAACAGTAACACACTGAAGGCTCTTTTTCACTCAAATTTTCGGAGGAATAATAATCTAATTATTGAATATTTAAAATGGAATGATTTCTATTAAATGTTAAAATTATCTCCACCTCCACTATTATATTTGAATGATTTTAAAGTGAATTTTAACTAACTCATAAAAAACGTGAAAATTCATTTCTATAATGAAATTTTAAATTTTTTATTCTTAAAACTCAAAGAAATTAATTAGCATATTACTAAATAATAATGTCAATTTTTTTTTTAAAAAAAGTTTTGGTAAACTGTAATGGACCTACATTATTGGTTGGTACAGTGTTAAATCAATAGTGGAAATTAAACATATTTGGTACTTGGGATGAGGGAGGGTCATTTTCAATGTTTTGAAGCTTCACCCACCACCCATGATTTTACAACTGTGTCCACTTTGTAATTACAATTAAATTATTTTCTTAACAATAATAGCAAATCATAACTATCCTAATTAATTCTTTTCTTTATTTTTCCTTCTCTTTTAGATCCAACCCGTTAATTAGACACGGGATCGGAATCATTCCATACCAATCTTTTTTTTTTTTCTCTACTAAAATATAATTAAAATAAATGGCTAAATTTTCATTTCTGTTTATATTGACCTCAGTTCGATTTCTCTATGGAGTAAAATTATTTTTTGGTTCGTTTTCATGGCCTAAATATCAGAAGTAGTCATCCCTTTATAGATGGTATTGAAAAAATTGAAATTTGAGAATTCCAATTTTCACAAGCAATAGTTTCAATCAATGCACCATTTGATTGACTCTATAAGTAATAATTATGAGTTAATGTGTCATTAAAAAAGTATTTTATCTTTTGCGATTTTTTGATATTTAATTTGTTATATTCATAAGAATCCCATAACAACAGGAACTCGATAAGATTTTATATGTATAGTACTGAATTTACTTTCTAATTACTTAAATATTAAGAGATTTTGTGAGAGAAATTATTTATTCTGTGCACTTTTTAAAATTCTTTTAAAACAATTGTATATCTAAAATTTAAATTTGAAAAATTTAATTAAATTTAAAAAATTTTATATCAATTTATTTATATTTTGTTGGATTAAGAATAATAATTTGTGGATGTATAAATGCACACTTTTTTTTTTCCTAACTTGATATATAAATATTACTTGTAGATTGTGCCGGAGGAAATCTTAATTCAAAATTTTACGGCCGGCATTACGCCCGAGGCTTACTTATTGACTTCTTGTTTCAGTTGTTTGCGTAAGGACTTGTGTACGTGCCCCACCCAAAATTTGACTTATTAATTAATTCTATTTTTTTTATAAAAAAGCAAACATTATTTGATATTCTCTTTTGAATTAATTTTATTTATGGTTATAAAATTTTATTTTTATTATAGTAAAATTATAAAAAAATTTATACTTTCTAAAAATTTTATTAAATTATATTTTTATTGTATTAAAGTTATTTATACTAAATTTTTTTTTTGTAACACATCAGCACCATGACGTCAGATTTTTAGTTATTTATATCGAAAAATTAGTCATAATTGATTTTAATAAAACGAAAATATAGTTAAGTAACTTTTTTAATAAAATAAAAAATTTTTGTAATTTTACTGCAATAAAAGTAAAATTTAGTGACTATAGATAAAATTAATCTCTTTATTTTATAGTATAATTTCATTATTAAAATAATAAACTTTACAATATTAATGAAAAAATAAGATTTTTTTGTTGTTGCAATATTTAAAGGTATAAAACAATTAACAATCAAACATTGATTATAACTGATATATAGAACAAAGACATAGAGTAATGCAAACTAAATATTTGATTATATAATTATTAATTTAATTAATCGATTATTTTTAAAAATTAAAATAAATTATAGCATTAAATGTAAACTAAATAATTATAAATTTACTATTATTTTAAAATAATTTTACATTTTTCTGATAGTTTTATCGCACCTATAAATTTTATTATTATTCAATATTTTTTATTTTCCAACCTTAATTTTTTGATTGGTGAATGAAAAGAGATAAATTTTTAAAAATAGTGTATATTTTTTTATTTTTGCTCATCACCAATTAATCAATAAAAATTAAATATTAAAAAAATAGTCTTTGAGATTTCTTTTATTTAGAAATAGAGAAATTATTAGTTAAACTTGATCTATTAGATCAGTCCAATCACATAATTAGTTTTCTCTTCATCGTGACTTTCTAAACTTCTTTTTTTTTTCTGATCTAGGTCTAAAACCTCTATATCTTTTATTTCTTTACATAATCATTTATCATAATTTTAATATAATTTTGGAACTCTTATTAATATAGAGGAACGAAAAAAGACAAAGAAGCCGCGAAAGTAGTTAAAGTTATTGAGAGAGGGATTTAATAAAACAATTAAATGTATATCATTGTATAATTTGATTGGTCTATGGATAACGTTGTAAACTGATATCTACCTAAGAATTTCTCTCCAGAATATTTTAGGAAGAGAATTCTTAAACAAACAGTCTACTATATCATCCACAGACTAATCTAATCATTAAATGACATATAGGAAATTTATTTCAACCAAAAAAAATAAAACAATTAAATGCATGTCAATATATAATTGAATTAGTTTATAAATAATATAATAAACTAAATCTATATAAAAAATTTTTTTGCCAAATGTGCAAATTAGCTTATGAATTATACTCTATAAACTGAGTCACTCATTTAATTTTGATTCAGTGCAAATAAACTCTCAAATTTTAAATTCGGTATAAATTAACAAATAAATTATATTTTATAGAGCGAATCACTTCTTACCCGACTAAATTGGTTTACTATTCTGGTTGAATGAGCATAATATACATGGGTTCTAATAAATACAAAGAGTGTGCATTGAAACGCGTGTAGAGGTAGTCAAAGAGAAACAATGGTTAGCCGATGGTTCGCATGCTGCATGTTGGTGAGGTGTCCATGTTGTATTGTTTATGGGCAAAATCGTTGGTCTATTATTGTTGTTCATTATCCTTAATACTAAACAACAATATATATTATAAATTTAAGTTTGTTGGGGTAATTAAGGTATTTGTCTACGTGTGCCTGATCTTGTTGTGTTTGTGATATTGTATTTCGGACCTAATCTCTATGACTCTGGGGAAACGTAATTAGACTTTTTGAAGTTTCAACGACATGAATGCCTTGGAATTTTATACTTTCTTTGATTATTATTCAATCTTCACATTATACAATTATTGTCCCTCTTCACACCTGAAGTTAACCTTTTCCTACGGTTAGTAGATTTTTGTGGAAGATATATTTTTAGTTACATCATATTTACAAGATCAATCGAATTATATAATAATATATATTTTATTTTTATTTATACAAATAAAAATAAAATAAATAAATTGTATGATTGGATTTCTCTAAAATTTTTCTTTGTTGGATCACTAAAAATCCCTAATCCTGTGATTAACTTAACTAAGATTTAGCCCTTCTATTACTCTACATTAATAAATAGAATATGTGAAATTGATTAAGGGTGCAATTCCTTGCCTCTGTCTAATTAACAAGTTTGGCATAATTAAGTTGTTTATTCATTTATAATACCAAATTGGCGGAATGGATAAATTCAGTTTAAACGTTAGAACCCTTTATTGTTAGAAACAATCTCATATACGAAATTTAAAAAATATAATAAATTATAATTGCAGTATAATTAACTTTATAACCAACAAATCAATACAAATCCAGCATAAATTATATTATGGTCTTCCGTTCATATTACATTATGGACCAGGTCCATTTATTTGTGTGAAAACTAATTGAATCAGGAAATTTTATTTAGCAATATCAAGGGATGTCAACGTTCCAACTTGCCATTGTCAGTTACAAATATACTCTGCGATAATGTCACCTTTAATTATATATATATATTGGATTTTGGAGAATCATGCCTTCTACATGGATTTGACCCAGCACAAGATTCAATTTGAATAATATAAAGAGGATTTTACATTAAATACCAAATTTTAATTTTTTTTTCAAAACTACAATCACTTTTATTTTTTATCATTCTGACCAAATTTTTTTTTTATTTATACCGATTTTTTTCAAATTTACCTATTTTTTTTCTCTTTCATTATCTTTTCCCTCTCCATTGAACCCTCCTTAGCCAAATAGCTATAGAGATTCAGGGCTCTGTTGAAGCAGCGAGGATTTCTGCTGAGGATGTTGACATTAGGGTTTCAAGTTTGAGCAGTGAAGAGATGGTGTAGCTTTACGAGCTTTTGCTAGATGAATTTGACTTTCAATTCGAAGCCTATTATTACCTCCAATTATTTAAGGAAGTGATGGCAAACGAGAGAATCAAGGTTGTGCCGGTAAAGCGAGTGAACATGAGATACGAACTATGGTGCCACAGAGAGATTTCGGGTGCAAGAAAAGTGTATGGGAAGAATTTGCTGTCGAAAGGCTAAAGGTTCAAGGATTCTCTGCAAAATCGCACATGGATTGTGCGTAATATATGTATGCGTTTATTTGTTCATAAGGAAAGTGGACTGCCCAAGGTGGATTTAGTGGTAGAAGATACATCCAATGTGAAGGATTTAATGTCTTGGCAGTTGTCGACAAAATTTTTATTCCATCATGGGAATTTGGAGTTGAGATTTGTTATAATTTAAATGTTCAGCTGAGTTGCAAATATTTTTTTATGTTGAAACTTTGATAAATAATATTCAAAATATTCTCATAAAATTTTTAAAAGTATACCGACGTATCTCCAAAGTATTTCTAAAAAATTTATTTCAAAGAATTCTCTAGGAGTTCCCAAGATATGCACAAAGTATCTCCAAGATATACCCGAAGTCTTCCAAAGAAATTCTTACGATATACTCCAGATATCCCCGATGTATCCAAAGATATTCCAAAAAGTATACTAAACTGTTTGTGTTGAGAATTTATGATGTTTTGAATTTTAATTTGATTGAATTATATTCTACTTCTTCTTTTTTAATGATCAAATCTTCTTGTTATAGTTTTTTCTTTATTGGTGAAAATTTAAAGAAGATATGTTCAAGGTATACCAAAAGTATTCTGAATATGTACCATCCAGACATATTTTGGAGTAATTTTGAGATTTAGATACTTTTGTAATTTTAGAAAGTTATTTTAGGTAAAATAGAAAAAATTTTTAGCGCTGGTAAAAATATAAAAAAGTATCAATTTTTTAGTATTTTTGTAAAATTTCCTAATATAAAAGAGAAAAATAACTCTCTTCTATAAATTTTTTTACAAAAAATAGAACAAAATGTCCTTCTCTCTCTGTAAATTTTATGTGAAGCAAATTCTCTCTCTCTCAATCCATCAAAGAAAATCAAAAGGGTGTTCATATTGTGGAATTAGGTACGGTTTTAATAATCCGACTCTTCAAAGCATTGAAGACATTCCAGATCATGTTCAACAAGTATCCACTGTTAATCTCCAATTTACATTGGTATTAAAGTCTGATCGTGTGTCTTTATGCTTCAAATGATGCTTGAGATGAATTTTTGTGAGATTATTCATAAAAATACCCTAAAATTCGAAAATTTTATCTGATTTTTGAAGCATGTTTTTTCTGTTTCATGATATGAATTTGGTATGGTTAGAAAGCTCTAGTCACAAATTTTCCAATGAGTATTTTTGCATAATTTTATAATGAATGAATGAATTACTATAAATTTTTGAAGTTTCTATTCGATTTAGGGTTCTAAATTTTCTAGAAATTGATTTTTATGTGATTCTCACTCTCGCATAATGTTATATGTTGTCCAAATGCCGTTTAAACGGTGTTAAATTGGAAACGCCATCATACCTATCAAAATACGAAAAAATATTCATTAAATTAAATACACAAAAAAATGAAATAAATCTATATTTATATAAAAAAATGAATATTTATTAATAAATTAATAAATATTTATTTTATTCATAATAAATCTATAATTTATAACAAATGAATTTGTTTCTATAAACTAATGAACTTTTACTTTATTATTAATGAATCTAAATTTATAACAAATAAACATAGTTTATAAAATATAGTTTACTGATAATGAATCTATAATTTACAAGAAATGAACTTATAATTTAGAAGAAATGAATTTTTACTTTATTAGTAATAAACTTATAATTTTATAACAAATAAACGTCTTAATAAACAAATAAACATTTATTTCGTTGCTAATAAATCTATAATTTTAAAACAAAATGAATTTGTATTAATAAGCTAATGAACATTTACTTTATTTCCATGGAACCTATAGCTTATAATAAACTAATAAACATACCTACAAACATATGATAAATATTTATAAAATTACTATCATGCATTTAATAACTATATAAGTTTATTTTATTTGTAAAATTATCACTGTTATGAGCAATGGATTCCTGATTTATTTTGCTACATAGATAGAGATCTATAATTTAACAATCCGAAATCAAGAAAGTGAGAAATAAATTCATTTCATATGTACAAGCCTTTGAAGCCCATTTTCAAAGGCCCATAGCCATGGCACATAGGATCTCGAACTCCAAAAATACGAACACAGATACTTGGCATCGTGATCGTGTAGTATTGTACCCTATATATAAAACTGTTTTGGTTTATTTGGAGGTTTGAATGAACCGTGAGCCACACAATATAAGTAATGATTATCTTATATCAGTATAAAAATAATAAATTTCCACAAATATTTGTGAATGGTAAAAATAAAATTCGAACTCGAGATGTTTATGAATAAACATAAAAGAGAATATTGATCCATCAAACAACTCATTGATTGACATTTATAAAATATTAATGCACAACTTTTGAATTTTACATATATGCTCATGCTGTCATTCACGTTGTCATGTTATAATTCCATGCACGTTGCTTCTAAGCCAAGTCAAAAAAAAAAAAAACCAAATAATCTATATAAAAATAATTTGTTGAATAATAACATATTTAATAATAATGTTATGGGGAGAGTATTTGGCTATAATTAATTGAGAAGAGAAATGAAGGTGGTGTGGGTATAATTGATTAATTTGTTAATTGAGAGGGGTGACTTTGCTTTAGGAATACAACTCATCTCTTGGGATTGAATTTTTCTGTGTCTTTG
>CATIWF010064783.1:0-33776 GCA_949630135.1 Balakata baccata
AGTAGGAGCGTCCTCAACCAAGAATCGTGCAAGATTCAAGGTAGTTAGGTACAACAACATTTTCTGCTGCCACCTCTTAAAATTCAATCCATTGAATTTTTCTGGTTTCTCTCCATGATTCACAGGTACCGTTAGAAGCACAACCGGAGAGACAACCCGAGCAGTAGAAAGTGATGGCTGGGATCCATCCTGAACATTGGTAACAGCTACCGTGTTCTCCATTTCTACAACAACAAAACAAATTATATTAATTCCAAGAATTAATAAATTTGAATAAAGAATTAACAAACGAAAATTTGTCTTAAGATTGTTAGAAACAAATACAAGAAAATATAGGAGAATTGTTAATTCAATATTCAAAATAGTAGAAATGGAAAAACCAATCTGAGGCCTGTGTAGCTCACAGTTTCCTTAAGACAAATTCGCCTCCTACACGGATGTTTAGGATAACCGGCGTTTGTCTCCTAGGATACAACAGATTTCAAGTAGTTGTTGAACACACAATACCTACTTACAGCGAACTTTGCTTTGCCACAACCTCTATCACTTGAGGAGAAGAAGGAGAAGAAAGAAAGAAACAATTCAAGAACAAACAAAGTATACTCTTCATCAAATTCTCAAAATTCAAGCCTAAACCACCTATTTATACTAGATGGAGGAGACAATGGATTAATTGTGATTAATTTCTTTTAAAGGCTGCTAATAATGCCTTTGTAACTCTCAAATAATGGTTTGAAATATCAGAAATTGACATTCCAAAAGACATGAAGCTCAAAGGTTCATTCTGAAACAAAATCCACACGGGCGTGTGGATCCACACGACCATGTGAATCTGCCTTATACTCCTGCAGGCAAAACGACACGACCGTGTGGATCCACACGGGCGTGTCAGTGGCCTAGCCGTGTGGATCCACACGAGAGTGTCGAATCCACACGACCGTGTGGATCCACACGGGAGTGGCAGAATGCCAACCGTGTGGATCAATACGGGAGTGTTGCCAAATTTTCCAGAAATAAAAAAATAATTTGACAAAATTGGGCTTGTTCAGGACCACGAGATTTTGGGCCGACATTCGTGTACGCACATTCGTGTACGCAGGTCTCGCACCCACGCATTGGCCCATCCCGGCCCATGGATTTGCACCCCCCTATGCTTGAGCGCACGAGAGAGAGCCTTCTATTCTACTTTTCTTACCCATGTAAGAAAGCATTTCTATATATATATAAACACAAGTCCAACTTCAATTCTTAGTGATGTGGGACAAACTCTCACTCACTTTTCACCTTTAAATCTCCTTATCATGGAACTTACTTTGAGCTTCAATTTCTATTCACACATTTTCCATTTTGAGCATATGAATACATTAATTCATAGCTCTCATGTCAAATGACATATATCCGGGTCTTTTTGTCAAAACAGAGTTGTAGAACTCACCCGAATAATCCTTTCAAAATGATTCATAATCACAATTTTTCCAACAATATTTACATCAGCTAATAAAATAAAATAATTAAATTTATATCATCGTACAATTAAATTAGTTCATAAATCAAATAATAGACTGAATCACAACAAGCGCATTAGACTTCACCTCAATCTGGTCAAAGCCACTTTCCCATTTCATCTGCCTTACACTAATCTACATATGCATTTTAGTCATCTTTTATTTTGGTTGCTATTAACTTTTCTTCCATCATTATATATAGGGAAAAATTTTTCTACGCTGTAGTAATCTTAAATATTTATTTTGTTTGACTAAAAGATCATTATTTGTTTTTGAAAAAGTAAACAAGAAAAAATAGCATGAAATATTATTATAAAACCATTAGTATAATACAAAAGCATATGAAACGTACGGAATAAAAGAAATAAGTTTAAATATTAAATATGAAAGATAATTTAAAATTTCAAAATAATAAAGCTCTAAATACAATTATATTTATTGTTGGAGTTTAAATATTATAAATAATTATAATATTATATATATATATATATATATATATATATATATATATTACATTAATGCTTTTTTATTATTAATTCAAACCAAAATTAAATTAAAATAACTAATTAAACTTAAATAGAAAAATTGTTCTTTCTAAATTCTAATCAACTATTAGTTGTATATATATGGCTCCTACATCTGCTTAGTCCCTTCAAATTCCTTTTCCAGATTTGAACTTAAATTGTTTACATTTAATTCCAATTCATCAATAGTCTTAAGGATGAGTATGTCTGCAACATTTAGGCCCATTTAATATTACGTTCAGGAAAAAAGTTTTTTAGAAAAAAATTTTTATTTTAATATTTTTAAACTTTGAAAAACTGTTTTTTGGAAGTAAACAAATATATATATATATATATAATTTTTATTTTAATATTTTTAAACTTTGAAAAACTGTTTTTGGAAGTAAACAAATATATATATAAGAAATAAGTTTGAGAAAAAAAAATTATAAAAATTAAGAAAATTAATTAATTAAATTAAAAAAAAAACTTTAAATCTGCTTTTCGAAACACCCCTTTAAACCATCTTCAAGAGCTTTCCTATTTCACTTTTTACATATATTTAGGAGTTTTATGTCATTTAAGAATCTTTCTTTCTTTTTACTTATCTCTTCCTAAAATCTACATTCATTCTTCTTAAATTTAAGAGCATCTCCAATAATATTTCTTAATTCACTCTCTATTATATTATAAATAATTCACTATATATTTTAGTTTATTTTGAAAATTGTATGCACTTCAACAATACTATTTATCTTACTCTATATTTTAATTTTTTATTAATAAAACTATCTAAAAAACATGAAGAGTGTGAGTAAGAGATAAAAAAATGGAAATAGAGAGAAAAGAATAAAAGACAAGAAAAAGAAATAATAAAATATTAATTAGGAGCTCTTGGTAACTTTTAAATACGAGAATAGAAAATGTAAATTTTAGAGAGTGAAATAAGTAAGGAGAAAAATACGGAGAATATTGGAAGACATAAAATTCCTTAAATATAGGTAATAATGAAAATAGAGACACTGTTTGAGAGCAACAAAGAGTTTTTTAGTAATATTTTATTATTTCTATTTTCTCTCTCTCTTTCTTTCTTTTTCTGTCTCTTACTCTTTTTTTTCATTTTTTTTCTAAATAGTTTTATTAATAAAAAATAAAAATAGGGAGTCAGATAAAAAAATATATTGTTAGGATGTATACAATTTTCAAATCAAATTAAAATATGGAGTCACTTTTTTATAATATAATAGAGAGTGAAATAAATAGTATTGTTAGGAATTCTATAAACTTGTGTGTCTAGCCTTTTTCCTATCCCTCTTTATATATAGTAGGGTGTTCATGGTTCGGTTTGGTTGGTTTAGATCCAAAATTTATAACCAAATCAATAAAATCGGTTTTCAAATACTTTAATATTTAACCAAACAAAGTACTATTAAAAATATTCAAACAAATTCTATTTGGATTCGGTTTGTATAGTAGGTTTGGTCCGTTTTATAAATAAACGAATAAACAAAATAAAAATTCAAACAAAAATTCAAACAAAAATTAACTTAAACCATAATTGAAATAACAATGTGAAATTCATCCCCAAAATAAAAATTTAGCATACTATTTTAATTTTTAAAAATTTAAAATATAATTTATAAATTAGTAAAGTAATTCTTGCTCAATCATAATGTTTCAATATATTCATAAAAAAATAACATGTGGTCCTAATAATTCAACAAGTAGAAAAAAATAATTAAATTAGATATTTCTTTTGCAAATATATTATTATTATTATTATTATTATTATTATTATTATTATTATTGGTGTGATTCAGTTTTATTGGATTTAAATTTTCATAATCCAAACCCAAAAATCGACTTATAAAAATTTCAAAACCACAATCATCCATACAACTATATAAACCATAATTTTCGGATTGAATTGGATCAATTCGGTTTGATCAGTTTGGTTAATTTTTGTATCTCTAATATATAAGCTCCGTTTGATTTAGGTTTTAAATACAGCTGATAGCTGATAGTTAGCTGAATGATAACTGATTGATATTGATGTTTGATAAAACTAATTGAGTTGCTGCTGTTAGAATGCAAGATTATCAATAGAAATATAACTTATATATTGGAAATCCATGTTTCTTGGTCGGAAAACCATATTTCCTAGTCAAGATAACTTTATAGAACTTTTGACTTGAAACTTGAAATGCTGGAATCAATCACTTCCTAAAGGGGAAACTTTTTTCCCAAGGGAAAACCTTTTCTTGATGGGGACACTTTTTTCCTAATGGAGAAATTGTCCTTTAATTTTTGACCGATTTATTCATTAAGCAAATCAAATCCAATTGACTTGAAACTTTGTACACTATCAAAACAATACTAGATGAAGACATTAGTAACATTTAATTTGATTGTCAAGATCAAAATAATGATCAATCACCCTAAGGTCAACAAAACAGATTATATATTTTTTTACTTAAAAATAAATAATATTACTAGTTTAAATATTGTCTGTAATATTTTTATGTTTGTAATTATAAATAATTTATTGATTAAAAAATTCAATTTGGAGGAAATAAGTATTTTGTAATTAATAAAATATATAAAGGTAATATAGTCAAATTCAAAAATAAAATTGAATAAACTAACAGTTGATGGAAAAAAATTCTAAAATGAAGTTCTTTCAAACAATAGCTGATTGAGATTCGAATTAGCTATTAGAAAGTTTTACCAAATACCTTTACTCAGCTATTGGAGGTTCAAAAAACTATCGGCTATTTCCCATAGCTGAACCAAACACCTCCATAATATATATATATATAATCGGCCAGAGAAAATTGAAAAGAGGTTATTAGTTACAAGACTATGAACATCAAACAAAAGCTGAGAACATAAGTTAGCTTCTTCACCAGCCATGTTGCTCTAGATCTTGAATGTCTGCTCGCAGTCACACCCGAGTGGTCTCCTAATAACAAGAAAAGAAAATTAGTTAATTAGTGGAAACAGCGGAGGAATAGTGCACATTTTTGTTTCAAATGACTAACAAGAAATCTCCAACACCACTACAATATAATGAATGCATACATTTAATCAATGGGCTTATCTTAGGTGGAAGAGCACAAGACCCAATTGAACTGCATCAAATTTAGGTTGTGTAGACTAAGTCTATGTAAATTAAATCAATGAGAAACTATCATGTGTATAAAATAATTTATATGACACTTGTCCTAACTTGTATTAAAATACTTATATTTTATCCACCCACTTATTTGTATTATCCAACTTGCATTAAAATACAAATATTTTATCCACCCATTTATTTGTATTATCCAACTTGCATATTAGAGCAAGTTGGGACAAAAATTCATTTCTCGTTTGGTTTATATAAATTCAGTCAAGAATTTCTCAAAATTTAATATCAAAACATGAGGAGACAAAGACATTGGCAAAAATTTTATTGGTGGTTGACCATGTGTAGACAGAATTAACATCAACCCTCACATGCAAGGATAGAAAGACCAATAATAGCTTAATTTCACCTAAAAAAATTGTATAGAAGAAACACATTCATACACAAACTTCTCACACGGGTTTCCACATGTGTGTTTGACCCTTACCATAAGAATATGTGTGGAGTAAGAACAAACACGAATTCTCATTATTCAATGCCCGTACAACGTTAAGAATTGCGTAAGAAATGACATAAGAAAGCTAAGATATATATTTTTTAAATGTTAATATGGGAATAATCAATCTTTAAAAATGTCTCATCGTTCTAATATTCAATGACTAGCTTTCTTTAATTACTGTGCTTAGAAACAAAGGAAAACAGAGCTGTAAATAGAGAGAACAGTTCTATTAGGATTTTTATCAAACAATTAGAATGCATACTGAGCGAACTGAAAACAGACTGATTATATCCAATTCGTATATT
This sequence comes from Balakata baccata, assembly GCA_949630135.1. Lineage (NCBI taxonomy): Eukaryota > Viridiplantae > Streptophyta > Magnoliopsida > Malpighiales > Euphorbiaceae > Balakata > Balakata baccata. The sequence continues at coordinate 5,940 of CATIWF010064783.1, forward strand.
GTGTCCTGAAAATCTTCTATGCCTTACTTGAAAAAGTAGGGATGCTCTGCTCATTGCTGAAGAAATTATCAGGATCAACTGCTGTTTTAACTTTCACCAATCTATCAAAGTTATCATTGAAGTATTTGCGCCCATAAATATTACCCTCTCCATAGCTATCTTTGCCTGCACCCATTACACCAATATCAAGATCTCTATAGTTCAAATATGCACTCCTTGGATTCTTTGATACATATGGGGTCATAAAACTATGTAGTTTTCTAATTTCAGATAAATACTTGCTTGCTTCCTCAGCTCCTGGTTCATTCCAATTCACTGAATATTGAATCTTGAACAAGTTTCCTGCTCTATGTGGGAATGGAGTATCCGATGCAGAAATTTCATTCATTTTTCCACCATAAGGATTGAAAACCAATCCGGGTTTTCCCAATTCAATCATCTTTTGTGCAATCAAGCTCAACCCATTTTTCGATATGGGAGTCTGCACATAGTCTGATTTCCTCTTCAAGAAATTAGCAGAGTCAAGATCTCTATCAAGCAGAACCTCAGGTGATGTACCATTAAGGTCATAATTTGCCCACCAGAGAACAGACTGAATCCAGCTTACTTCTGTACAATTCTCCTTCTTCAAACCCAATTGAGGAAATTCCTTGTCTAATAAAGACACAAGACTATCAGCATTCCCCAAGTATAAAGTCAAAATTGATGCTCTAAGAGTTTTCTGGCTTGAGTTTGTTCTTGAGGTCACAGGCTGCAGCAGCATCCTCATGAAGAGACCTTCATCTGTTTTTGGAGCAACTTGTTGCCATTGATAAATAACATCAATAGCATTTTGTTCAAGAGTTCTTTCTGCTCTAAAAATAGTTACAGTTTCAGGAACAGGAACAAGTTTGATATTGTAAGAAATTACAACACCAAAACTTGCACCTCCACCTCCTCTAATTGCCCAAAAAAGATCCTCACCCATTGATGCTCTATCCATAAGCTTGCCATTGACATCAACTATTTGGGCATCAATAACATTATCAACAGACAACCCATATTTCCTCAACATATTACCATACCCACCGCCACTAATATGCCCACCGACACCCACTGTGGGGCAAACGCCAGCAGGAAAGCCATGAACTTTACTCTTCTGCCAAATCGCATAATAAACTTCACCAAGTGTAGCGCCGGCCTGAACCCAAGCAGATTCATTTTTAACATCGACTTCAATAGATCGAAGATTAAACATATCAAGAATGAAAAAGGGTAAGTCTGAGATATAAGAAATCCCTTCATAATCATGGCCGCCGCTACGGATTTTAAGCTGGTACCCGACTTTCTTGGAACAGATAACAGCAGCTTGAACATGGGATATCTGCTTTGGAGTTAAAATGATCAGAGGTTTCGGGGTTGTTGAGCTATTCAATCGAGCATTTCGAATGTAAGCTCGAAGAACTGAAGTGTATGATGCATTGGTCTGGGAATACACAAGTTGAGAGATTTGATCTTGTGGGTCTGTGTTATTTTCTAGGCATCCAATTAAAGATGCATACACAGAATCATCTGCAGCATCGACCCTCTCGAAGAAAGAGGAGATAAAAGAAATGATGATGACAATAACATAAAGAAAGACCAAAATATTTGATCTTTCTCCCATAATTACTTCAAGAATGTGAGGATTTTTTGTTGGGTTATGGGTAAACTATAAAATGTGACAGAAGAAGAGGAATACAAAGAGGTTCGTTCCTTCGAAATGGAGGCGATATAAGGATATATAAAATGAATTTTCCAGCATTAACTTTCATGACTGTGATATCTCCGAATCGAATTTTTAATAAATTCTTATGACAAAAATTATAGAAAATTAATATTTATTTTAATTTACTGTATTAATATTTTTAATGTTAATAAATTATAAAACGAAATTTGTAGTATTTTATTATATTCTATTAATATATTTTCTGTTAAAAAAATATTATATTTTTTGATATATAGAATTAATATTTTCGAATAAAAAGGATATTCTTTCTAATTAATCATAAATACTTTAAAATTTACCATAAAAACTATATAATTTAATAAAAATAAAATATAAATAACTAATCGTATAATTTTTAAATTTTAGAAATTATTTAAATTTTAGAAATTATTAATAGGGTGGATCAAATTTTAGGGTAAATAATAATTTTCTAAAAAAAATTGTTAAGTTGAAAAGTATAAAATAAAAGTCTATGAGAATTCAGAAGCCTGACCAGGTCCAACGGAAATTTCCACAATCAGTGGGCAAATGTTTCAACTCTTATCTTGTCTTCTTGACATTAAAACCTATTTCCACTTTCCCATGAAATACATAATAATAACAATAAAAATAATAAATTTCAATTTCAATATTCTAGAGCTGTTCTTGAATTAAGAATTATTATTATTTTATTCTTTAGATTAGGTATTGTTAATTTGTTATGATTTGTTTCCTTATTTACAATAGGATTTTGCTTCCTATTTAGATTAGAGTTAGTAAAGAAAGTTTATTATAATTAAGGTTTTATTTATTTTTTCTTAATTTAGAATTAGCTTCCAATTTTAATTATAATTCAATTATGGTTATGTTTGATATTATATTTGGAAAAAAAGTTTTTTGGAAAAAATTTATATTTTTAATTTTTTTAAAGTTTTGAAAATTGCTTTTACTAGAAGCAAGTAAATAAGATATTTTTTTCTAAAAACATATTTGAAAAAAATAGTTTCTAAAAAATTAAAAAAAATTAGTCAATTAAATAAAAAAAATTCAAAATTTGCTTTTATGACTCTTAATAGCAATCTTAAACACCCCCTATAAGTAATAATTTATTTGCTTATTTATGTTTAATAGTTTTTTATCAATATATCTTGCACGTAATTATTAGATATTAGATTCGTTATTAAACTATATTTATATTTATATTTTATTTTTATATCATACTATATATAAAAAATTACGCTAAATTTACCGTGTCTTCCTAATATTTTTTATTAAATTAATTTTTAATATTCGTTATCTGTTTTTATATAAAATATAATTACCTAATTTTAATAAAATTGAACTTCTAAATAATGAATTATTAATACTATTTATTAATAAATTAAATTATTAAATGACAAAATTAACCTAATTAGCTAATACAATCATATTAGTTTTTTGGTAAATTTACATGTCCCCTTATTTCCACTTTTATAATAATAATAATAACAATATTATTATTATTATTATTTACTAATTTATTTTGTCTTATGATGATATTTTAATCATAATAAATTATAAGAGTGCATATTTATTTCAAATTTCATTAAATTTCTAATTTGTCTATTATTAAGAGTCATATATAAAATAGAGATAATAAGTATTTTACGGTCATTTTATTTGTCTTCTCTATTGCCAATGTATCATTATTAAATAAATAATAATAATAATTTTGTCTAGCAAATTAATTTTATTTTTTGTTAATTATCATATAATTAAGTTACATTAATTTAAATACTAATAGTTAATTATATTTGATTCTTATATCATATTATATATGAAAAAATCATGCCAGATTGTCTTACCTATTATAATTATTAATTTATTTACAATATACAAATTATTTTGTCCATTATATATTTTTTTATCTTGCATTTCTAATATTTTTCATTAAATTATTTTTTTCTTTTAATATATATATAATGTTAGTTCTAATAGAATGTTACTTCTAATTAATAAATTATTAATATTATTCACTAATAAATTAAATTATTAAATAAAAAATTAATACAATTAACTAATATGATTATGTTGATTTTTTAGTAAATTTGTTTGTCCATCTCTTATTCTCACTTTTTGCTTATGGTTGAAATGATTAGACCGGTTAATTGGACCATTAAAGTTCAAATTAATCAGTCCATTAAACAATTTATAATAATTAACTAGTCCATTAATTAAGGAGAAAATTTCACCGTTTGTAGTGTTTTAAGTTTTACTTTCAATTTTACCAACGTTTATCGAAATTTATTTCTTTTGAACTGTTTTTTTCCTTCTTTTTTTCTCTAATCTTAGTTGATCTTACCATTTTTATTCTCGGCTAACCAACAAACTCGCTTTCTTTCTTCAATTCAAGTCACTGAAATCAATAGTATTCATAAATAAACATTTTTCTCCTTTTTCGATGCAACATCCAACAAGTTTAACAAGATTTTTGAGAAGTTTTACAATCAGCAAAACTTCATTTTTAAATTCTTCTATATCCCTTGCCCTGCATTCTGACATAATCATTTTACTGTATTATGTGTTTGCAATATTAGATGAGATTGATTTATTTGTCTATGTAAAATAAAACTCATGCCGTAGATCTTGTAATTAAATTTTTATTATTCTCGGCCTTTTTTTTTCTTTTTTTGACCAAATTTGTAGTGGGATAATATGTTTGTCGAAATGTCACAGAAAAAGATATTTGTCGTAATGTATTTAAAGATATTTGTCGTAATGTGAAACATACTTGTAATGTATTAACAATTTTGTCTTAAGGCAAAAGAAAAAGAAAAATCTAGTACATTTCAGGCGGTATAATTATTTTAACAGCTTGTAAAAAATGGTGAATTAGAGAATTAATTAATTCTTCTTCTTCTTTGTTCTTTTTTTGGTTAAAAATTGCCAAGGTATACATAAAATATTTCCAAGGTATTTTCATAGAATTCTCAAAAGTATACTGAAATATTCTCAAAGTATGTTCAAAAAATTCCTTGAAAACCAATGAATTCCTTCTAGTGAATTTTTAGGAAATTCCCAAGATATACCTTCCAAGGAATTCTCAAGGAATTCCCAAGGTATATCTTCCAGAGAATTCCCAAGGTATACTCGAGTTATTTTCATAGAATTTCAAAGGTATACCGAAATTATCCTTAAGATATATCTAAGGTATTCCTAAAAAATTCCTCTTAGAGAATTTCTTTGGAATTCTCAAGGTATATTCAAAATATTCCCAAAGTATTCTCAAGGTATATCTAAGGTATTCCGAAAGGTATATTAAATTGTTTGTTTGAGAATTTATGATGTTTTAGATTTTGATTGAATTCGATTTTTCTTCTATTTTAATGCTCAATTTTTCTTGTTCTGTTTTTTTTATTCTTTATTGGTGAAAATTGAATCAAGATATGCCCAAAATATATCAAATATATGCCAAAGATATACTGTTTGGGCATATTTTTACGGTGATTTTGATATTTAAGTACTGTTATAATTTTAGAAAATTATTTTCCATAAAATTGAAAAAAAAAACTTTCATGTAAAAAGGTACCCATTTTTTTTTTAATATTTTTGTAAAATTTCCTTAATTAAGATTGGTTAATCAGCCCATTGTAATCGATTTTTTTTTTCTATTCAATTATTGAATTAATTAATCATTGAGTCAAATTTGCAAAAAAAATTCAAATAATTGCATTCTATCTTAATATCAATGAATAATTTAATGGTATATATATGCATATAAATTCATGCAACTATGAGATGACATATCATATATATATTTATGCTCATGCCAAAATAATGTTCAACATGTATAAAATATATATATTTAAAATGATATATATAGCACAAAGCATAATCATATACCTAGATAATGCTTATCAACCAATATAATATATTTCTTTTTCATTTTTTTTTCTCAAAATCATGTAATAATTTAATAACATATATAACATATTTATTTCATATTATCAAATTATGTACATATATTCATGAAATGACCATTAAAGTGAATATGTCGATCATATTGATAATTAACTTTAAATTATTCGTAATCAGTTGAACCTAAAGACATTATACATTCTTATGTCACATATCATAAAACATTCAATAATTATGTAAAAAGAAGTTATTTCCATTTTATTCAGCTTATTTAATTAGCCAATAATCCATTTACTTAAAAACCGAACTAACCGGACAGCGGGTTGTGAATAGGAGCGCTTTTCGAGCTTAAGCCATCCTATTTACCTATCTATGTATTCTTGTAATTATGTTCGTCAGGAGTTTGAGTCAAGGATGTTCTTCGAGCTTAAGCCACATTGACTTGATAACATGATTATGTTGCTAGCATAATGGACAAGAGTGCTTTTTCAGCTTAAGTTACCTTACCCAATAATTAACAATCATATAGAAGTTTCCTACAGTACCGAAAAAAACTCTGAATGATATGTTATCTATTATAAGTCTCGTCCTTGTAAGAGAAATGAACAATTATATATATTCATAATTTCTTTTAACATGATAGATTATAATCTTATTTTATTCCATACTTGCATGTCATATGCCATAATTTAGCTTATTAGTACTTATAAACCTCATATACAATACACAATTAAGTGCAAAGAAGGAAAATTTCAACAATTTAGCATATATATATGTCACACAATATTTAAGAGACCAAATTCTAATATTTCTTTCCAAGTAGATTTCTACCATGATATTAGAATGCATTTCTCACCTATTTAGGAACTTAATTAAACCTTATAGTCTTCTAAAAAGTTTTAGTTTAATATCTTAGCTTTCATGTGCAATAACAATTACATAAATCCGATTTTTATAGCATAAGTTATAGCTCAAAAACCACAAGTTATTCACTAAAAATTTGCCCAAATATTATAGACAGTTCCATATTCGACTTTTATAGCCTATTTTTGGCCTATTTACAGATATGATTCGAATCCATGTTCTTTATAAAAGTTTTAGCCTCATGTCCATAGTTTTATGGAAATTCGAGTTTTATAACATGAGTTATATCTAAAGGAATTAAGGCTATTTCATAGAATTTCAGCAACATCACAAAATACAATACTTTACCAAAAATTAGATTAAATTCATAGACATCCCCAATAGTAATAAATCATCATAACTATCATTTCCAACATCAATATCATGTCAATCATTATCTCAAGACATAACAACACCATTTCAAAAATGCAAATAACATGAGTTTAAGAATAAACATGCATAAATGTACTAACCTCAAATAGAGCCTTAAAAACCTTAAGCCCTCAAGTTTGTTCTTTCCTTTGAGGATTTCCACCATCCTCTCTATCACCTAACAAGACATCAATATGCCTCTCTTAGACCAAAGAATAAACATATATAATATAACTCTACTCTTTAAATATAAATCTAATTTTAACAATCAAGCTATCTCTTTTAACTCAAATATCATATCAAGCTTCTACTTTAACTAATCTAGATGTTAAAAGAAAGAGTTTTAACTCTTCAAAACCATAGCTTGACTAAAAAACTAACTCATATGAAATAGGTTTCCACCAAGCATGAAAATGGTGGAAAACAAGAGAAAAAAGGAAGAAAATATGGTTTTTAGCTTCACTTACTTATTCCTTTGCCAAAGACAAGGTAGATTTGGGTATTTAGCTTTTTCCTTTCTTCATTCTCCAATAAAATTGCTTTTTTAGCTCCAACAACTTCCTCTTTCTACTTTTCTTAAGGGTTTTGGGCTATAAAAGTGGTTTTTCTTTTAGTTTTTAGTAGTTTTGGCTTTTTTTTAGTGAAACAAAGTGGAAGAATGGAGGGGTAAAGAGGGAGTATGAACTTGGGTGGAAAAATTAGGGTTTGGGGCTGATGTTAATGAGGAAGAAGGAAGAAGAATGGTTTTTATACTTTGGCAAATATATTACTTTGGTCCCTCCTTATTTTTACCAAATACCCACTTAAATCCTTGGCTTTTTAATTCTTTCTTATAACTTTTCTCAACTTTATATTTTTTTTAATTAAATCACTCACAATATAATTAAACTTTAGAAGCCTTTAAATCTCAACATTAGACTTTGATAATATTAATTACGGTAATTAAATACATTAATTATTCTGACTTAAATCATGGCCATTACATTATTTTTTACATTTAGCTATTGAATTATCATTTTCATTCACATGTAGTCTCTTTATGATAAATATCATTAAAAAATTAACAAAATTTTTTGGGTTAGTACCATGATGGAGAGGCGATTTATTTAAATATAACTAATAAAAAGTAAAAATATATAAAAATTATATGAGAGAGAAAATTTCATGATTAAAGTTTTTTTTTGGGTAATTTGTATAAAAAACCCTAAACTTTCACTTTTGTATCAAAATAATCATATTCTTTATTTTTTAACAATTAAATGTACATACTTTCAAATTCATATCAAATGTAACTTTTAGAGGAATTTAGTTTGGTTTAGCAGTGTTGGGCTATGGATCTGGATTACCAATGTGGGCTTGACCTAGCCCAAGGCCCAATTATGAATTATTATAAAAAGGAGAAGTTAATTATAAATTAACTACCCCTCCTACTATAATCAGAATTGGTTTTTATGTTAAAAATTCCTTTAAAGCAATTCAGAGGAATTTTCTACAAAATTTTCATCATTCTCAAGTAATTAAGAGATTCGAAAGTGTTTGTGTTGCAGAACTTGCTTGGATTCTAGTAACCAGACTACCCATTGCATTGAAAACATGATATTTTTCGCCCTAACAAGTTTCCATTGCCTGTCTTAATTTACATTAGTAACAGAGCCATAATTCGTGTTTTTGTGCTAAATTAAGGATTAGAATACCTAATTGAAGAATTTTGCATGAAATTTGGTAAAAATTTGAATTTTTGTTTGATTTTTCCTCAGACAGATTCTCTGTTTCATAGCATGAAATTGGTATAGTTGGAAAGCTCTCATCACAAGCTTTCCAACAAGCATTTTTTCGTAATTTTTCTAATGAACAAGTGAATTTTTATGAATTTTTGAAATTTACTAATCTTAATCAATGTTTAAAAATTACTAGAATTCTTCGTTTTGGACTGTTTCACTCTTGATTGATGTGTTTGATGTTCAAACACTATCATAGAGGTGTCTAATCGTAATTTAATGGTCAAAATAGGTAAAATAATACCAATTGAAAAAGGGTAATTGGAGCCACCCTTAGGTGATGCGTGTCATGCACACATCGTCCGGAGTGCATGAGATAGTTACAGAGAGTAACCATCCATGTCGAGACACGAGACTTAATTTTATTGGGCCATGCTAATGTGTATAGCCACAAGGCGCGTACATATGTCACTTGTCTCTCTCTGATTGGTCTACGTAGTTGCTAACGTGGCGCATGGCGGCACCTAGAGGTCCTACGGCTATGCATGGAAGCGCGTGGCCTGCCTCTGATCGGCCTATGGAGGTGCGTGGAACGTCCGTTTGAGTTCCAATTTTTTTTAAAATTCTTAAAATTCAATTTCCTATTTAATGGGCATTTTTCTAGTATTTTTAGAGTATTTTTTGATTTTGTTATGGATTAAAAAGTGCATAAAAAAGTGTATGTTTTAACATGATTAGTGGTAGCAATTTTTTTAACTTGCTCCTAGTATGTTTTAGCTTTTTTTTTTTTTGTATTTCTGATGTTGTATTGTGATAATTTTTTCTTTAAGTGTAGTGAGGGATCATATGCTTGGCACTTTGGAGCGATTGACAACATATAGAAAAAATTCGATGCATTCGTTAGATGATCACATTCATGTGATGAATCAAAAATTGTGGAATTTTCATATGTTCTTTCTAAATGAGTATGACCTAGCCCACGAACAATAAATGTGGATTATTCTTGATTCCCTAGGTGTTTCATTGGAAGAAAAAAGAAAGACGCTTAGAGAAAGGATAGACAACTTGGATTACAATAACATTGTAAGAGAATTAAAAAGGGAGCAAGAGTGTCACATTGTGCATGGTAATAGGCGATCTTGTCAGAAAACGAGTTGAAATCCATAGCTGAGTAAGAGAAATATAGCTATGGCTGTTAATAAGCTTGTGAGTAGCTTCCCGTGGATGGCTAAAATAACTATGGATTTGGCACGTACGGAGCTTATTGAGAAATATCTAATAGATCTCATAGAATATTATCGAATGCTTGATAACGGATCTATAGATATCAATGAAGTTTATCCAATACGACATATTAATCTTAGATTTAATTAGTGAGCTTTGTTCTTTGTATTTATGTTGGTTAGTTTTATTTATTCTTTCAAAACACGTGATGAATACTTACATATTATGTTTATTTAGGATGTTTAAGCATTGAATATTTATTTTCTTTACGCATAAGTCTCATTATTTCATTACATGTTCGATATTTGGAAATAATATGTTTTGTTATTATATTGAATAAGCAATATATGATATATTATTGTTGGACTATTAGGTTGGTAGATTAGAAAATCTCACCTAATAAAAAAATTGGCGTATGTTTTAAATTAAACAATAATAACTAGACTATATTAGCAGAAATTTATTGGATTACATTACAAGACTGTTATTTTTGCTATATGTGTTAGGTTATTATTGATTAATTTAAAACTTTGCGATATAGAATAATATGAATTGTGAATTGTACTAATTTAGATTGTTGTTTCTAATTAGTTGAAATGGTTGCAACAAAAAGCATTATCACTGATTTGAACCAAGGGAATAAGCTGAATGATAAAAATTATGATGTCTGGTATAGAAAAATTCAGTATCTCCTGGAAGAGCAAGACAAGTTGGAGACAATCACATATCCCATGGTTGAGCCTGAGCATGGGAGTATTGCTCAGCATAGGCGGGATATGGAAGCGTATCAAGCCTATAAGCACAATGACCGAGTTGCTCGCATATTGATGCTGAGTGGCATGAGAATGACTTGATGCTACATTTTGAAAAACACCGCTCAGCCCAGGCAGTTTGGGATACTGTGAAGGTCCAGTTTGGTGAAACTTCAACTACTAGGCTGCGTAAGTTGACTTTAAAATTTGATGTATATAAAAAGAATCATGCTCATACGATGGGGCAATATCACACTATTATGTCTAACATGATGAATGAGTTGAAGGTCGCTAGCCATGAGTTGACAGATAAGCAACAAGTCTAAACTGTGATTCGCTCTCTTCCAAGTGTCTGGGAGCACATTTGAGTTAACCTTACTCATAATGACAATATCAAGATGTTTGATGATGTCGCATATCATGTCAAGTTGGAGGAGGATCACCTTCTTGCTGGTAGGTATGCTGGTGAGGCCTATGTGACTGAGTCTAAGAGAAAATAAGCTTTGAGCTCTGGACTAAAGAAATGGAAATGAAAGGGAAACAAGCATGGAAAAGGAGGCAACAAAACTAAGCTTAGTGGAAAGGAAATCAAGCATGGGAGATGCGGCGGTAAGAAAGAAAAGAACATGAATTGCTTCAACTGTGGGAGGCCAGGTCACATGCTCGTGATTGCACTGAGCCAAATGTATTGTATGACCATATTTATCCCTCTCATTTATATGTTAGTAGTTGCTTAATGCTTGCTGGGACTGTTCCTTATTGGACTATAGACTCAGTTGTAACCGACCACATAGTGAGGGACCGAAATGCCTTTGTGAATTTCAATGATGTATCTATATGGGGAGTAATGCTTCAGCGAATGTGCTTGGAATTGGCACATGCAAGCTGGTGATATGGGGAAGCCGCACTATTTATCTCTATGACGTGCTTTATGCTCTTGAAGTTCTGTAAAATCTTATTTCTGTACTTGTTTTGTTAGGATTTGGTTTTAAAGTTTTTTTTGAGAATAGTTGTGTGAAAGTATTTTTGGATAATATTTATTATGGTTCTAGGTATTTGCTAGGTGGTTTTATTGTATTAGATGCAATACCTATCAATGTTAATGTTTCTATTTTTGTTGTTGGTAATTTCAGTAATATTTCATTAAATGATGATGTGAAATGACATGCTAGATTAGGCCATATTGGGCAAGATCGATTAAAACGATTGGCATAGGCTGGCCTTTTAGGTTCTGTTGATAAAATAAATCTGCATGTTTGTGAGCATTGCCTTGCTGGAAAAATAATAAGATTACCATTTGGCAAAGAAAAAAGAGCCACATTTCCTTTACATCTAATTCATTATGATATTCGTAGCCCAATGAATGTAAGAGCAAGACATGTCACTCACTATTTCATCACATTTATAGATGATTTCACTAGATATGGTCATGTTTATTTAATCTCTAATAAGTTTGAAGCATTGGATTGCTTTGTACATTACAATAGGATGGTTGAGAATCAATTAAATGTAATAATTAAAGCATTAAGGACCGATCATAGACATGAATATCTATTCGATTCATTCAAAGATTATTGTGATGAAAAGAGTATAGCTAGGCAGCTTACTATTTCTTCAACTCTGCAACAAAATAGCATAGTAAAAAGAAGAAATAGAACCCTATTGGATATGGTTAGGTCAATGATGGTGCAAGCAAATATGCATATTTCCTTTTGGGGAGATGCGTCGTTAACTGCGGCCTACATGCTTAATCGTATGCCTTCGAAATCTGTTCCTTCCACCTTATACGAGCTATGGAAAGGTGATAAACTTGATTTAACTAAGATGCACCCATGGGGCTGCACTATTTATATTCATAACACTTCTCATGAATATGGGAAATTTGGTTCAAGGGGGAAGAAATATATCTTTATAAGATACTCAGAGTTCTCTAAAAGATATGTGTTTTTGGGGGAAAACACAAATGGAAAGTTAATAGAAATTGACTTATGAGACGTTGTTTTCTTAGAAGAGGATTTTCCTAAAAGAGGCGATATAAATAGGGATTTTCGACTATATGAAATGGAAGATTTCGAAACAAGTGAGAGCACAAGATTAGTTGAATCAACACCTACAGAAAATGATATGGAATATCATGTTCCTCCTGAAGTAAGTGGGAGTGGTATACTACCTAATTGTATTCCAATAGAGCAATGTCATAAGCAATCTCAGCCTCGAAGTAGTAATAGTGAAAAAATTCCCTATCGTCGATTTGAGATTAAAGGGGAAGCTTTCATGATTGCTCCAAATGAAGAAGAGCCTAAAACAGAACAACAAGCTCTTTCTGGTCCTAAAGTAAAAGAGTGGATTAAAGCTATAAAAGAGAAAATGGATTTGATGAAATCTAACCGAGTCTGAAATTTGGTAGATTTATTGTCGGGTCGTAAGATCATTGGGAATAAATGGGTTCTTAAAATTAAATGAAAGGCAGATGGGACAATTGAAAGATACAAAGTTTGATTAGTAGCCAAGGGCTGCACATAACAAGAGAGAATTGAATATGAAGATACATTCTCACCTGTTGTTAGGTTTGCGTCAGTTCGCCTCATTCTAGCCATTGTAGCTTAGATGGACTTAGAATTATATCAAATGGACGTTAAAGCCGCTTTTCTCAATAGAGAACTATATGAGGAGATCTATATGGATCAACCTTTAGCCTTTGAGCTTAAGGAATAAGAGTACAAAGTTTATTGACTTAAAAGATCCATTTATGGTGTTAAGCAAGCATCAAGACAATGTAATATTAAATTTCATCAAGTCATATTGAAGGATGGTTTTACAATGATAGAGGAAGGTCATCGCGTGTATGTTAAATGCTCAAACAATAGTTTTATAATTCTTTCCTTATATGTTAATGACATATTGATAGCTGGAAATGATAAAAAGTTGATTGAGGTTACGAAGAAATGGCTATCACCAAATTATGAGATGAAAGATATGGGTAAGTCTAGCTATGTGCCTGGTGTCAAGATCCTTAGGGGATTGCTTGAAAAGGTTTCTAGGTTTATCTCAGGATACTTACATCAAGAAAATGTTAGAGCATTATCACATATATGATAGCAAGCACATGGATACACCGGTTGAAAGGAATATGAGCCTTAGTATTGATATGTGTCCCAAAACATCTAATGAAAAAGAACGAATGTCCAAAGTACCATATTCTAGTGCTGTTGGAAGTTTAATGTATACAATAATATGGACACGTCCAAACATTTGCTGTGTTGTAGGGCTACTAAGCAGATTTCAATCTAACCCAGGTCCGAAACACTGGATGGCAGTCAAGAGAATTTTGAGATATCTAAAAGGAACTTTAAACTATGTTTTATGTTATCAAAGGAAGAATTTGCGCTTAATTAGTTATACTGATGCTGATTAGGGAGGAGATCTTGATCAGCGCAAATCGACTTTTGGATATGCTTTCTTGCTAAATGATTGTGCCATTTCATGGAGCAGCAAGAAACAATCTTGTATAGCTTTATCAACAATGGAAGCTAAATATGTAGCATGTTCCTCAGCTATACAAGAAGCAGTTTGGTTGAGAAGGTTTTTACAGCATTTAGAAATTGTCAAAACAACATCTGAACCTATCACAATACATTGTGATAGTATGGCTACGTTAGCCTATACCAAGGATCTGCAATATCATGAGAAGACCAAATATATCCAGATTAGATATCACTATGTTAGAGACATGATCACTAGAAAGGAAGTGATTTTGAAATACATTCCTATGAGTAAAATGGTAGTAGATCCTTTTACAAAACCTATAGCAAGAGATATTTTTGTTAGACATGTAAAATCTTTTGGGTTATATAGAATGTAAATAGTTTGTATATGTTGACAAATCACTCATTTTCATAATAAAGTTAAAGGCATATTTGCACAATTGGTTTACTTGTAAATTTTTTTTTTTTTTTACATTGGATATGCCAGTTAGCACAATTCAATTAAGTATGTTGATAGACGAAAATTGACTCTCTCATATGAGTAATCGCCTTTAGCGTTGTTGAGCGAGTAGAGATGATACCGTAATTTGGATGACCAAGACGCAGTGGGAGCGGTATTGGTCACGTCATTACAAAGGTCGCCTTAATGAGGATCAAGATGAGATTTTTCATATATGTAAAAATCGTCATGAATGATTTTCTCACCATTTATGTGTCTAAATAGAGGAAGCTGAGTGTGAGACTTGTTGTTTAGCATAGTTAAATGTGTAGACAAAAATTTTAGGTTTGACGCACTCAAAGCGACTAGACTAACACTCATATGTTATTAATCAATGAAGAGTATGACATACACTATTATATCTTCACTATAGAAAGGGTTGCTCCACCATAGCATGCATTTCATATTGTACGTGCTAGTCGACCTATCATGAAACGAAAGAATAAATCCTTGCTTCTTCGCTATGTGAGTCCTAGAAGTCTTGAATATGGATTTCGTATTATTACCCTTTGTGACTTTTGATTATATTATGAAGTAATAGATTAATGTTGGCTATCTTAGAGTGTATCCTATAATCATAAAATGATACAATTTAATGGAACACTTCTTGAAAAGCGAATTGACTATGGTCCAATTGATATAAGGGCAAAAGAAAGAGTGTATATATATATATATATATATATATATATATTTGTTACTAGCATTCGCTGGTCGGAGTCATTTCGCTTGATAAAACTTGAAATAACTTAGAATACAAAGTAATTAAAAAGGAGATATGAGTATGGATTTTAGATGGATTAAATAATACTCGATTATATGAATTAAGAAAGATATTTGGGGTAAATAAGCACAATATAATGAATAAATACATTCTTGAGTTGATATCTCCTATATAGTCTATGTTTAGATTTGTATATTAGAGATCCTACTATTTATGTGTTTCGGATCGCATGGTACATTCACCTGTATAAATGATTCTCTTTGAGATTAAGATATTTGAATTTGTTTTGGATAAGCCAAGGCAAGTGGAGATATTGAGCTATGGATCTGGGCTGCCCATGTGGGCTTGACCCAGTCCAAGGCCTAATTATAAATCATTATAAAAAAGAAAAGTTAATTAGAAATTAACTACCTCTGTTACTATAATCAGAATTGGTTTTTATGTTAAAAACTGCTATGAACCAATCCAGAGGAATTTTCTACAGATTTCCTATCATTCTCTAGTAATTAAGAGATTTGAAGGTATTCATGCTGTGAAACTTGCTCGAATTCTAGTAACCGGACTACCTGTTACATTGAAAACACGATATTTTTCGCCCCAACAAGTAAGTTTCTACTGCCTATCTTAATTTACAAGCAGTAATGTGATACTCTGAACTTATTTTTTTATCCAGTTATATAGACGACTTCCATACTAAAAATATATCTATATTGATATAGTTATGTTTTTATAGATTTAGTCTGCATACGATTATTTTTTAGTAGATATATTTATATCTATATAAACTTAGAGTCTTTTGATATCTAATTAAGTGTAGATTTATATAATTTTTTAATTACTGTCACATTATTTTAAAAAAAAATTGTCATTTTAATTTTTAAAAAATAAATAACATATATACATATTAATATATGTCAGTAGTGCCAAATTAAAAAAAATTAGGTTTGAAGTATCATGTTGCTATCAAACCAATTTAAATTCCTCCCAAAACTATATTTAATATAAAATTGAAAGTATATATATATTTAAAAGTTAAAAAATAAAAAATATGATTATTTTGATAAAAAAAGTCAAAATTTAGAATTTTTTTTTTATGAAATTTGCCTCTCTTTTTTTTCCCCGAAATCGTCATGATTAGAGTTAAGAATCATGAATTTATCTCTCTCAAAAATAGTATGAGCAGGAAGGCTTGTAGTCACAAATCACGTCTAATTTTTTCTATCTAGATTGATTGAGATACTTATAATATTTAAATGCATGGACAAACATAAGAATTTAAAATTGAATATTGCATAAAATAATTCTTTGGAAATAATTAGAAAATATGACTTTTTTTACTATAGAAAATACAAGATTTAAATCATTTTATGCATAAAAATAATCTTCACTAATCTCTCAAAATTCCCATAGAAGTACTTGTATCCATAAACACTGCCCTCTTTTACTATTTTTAACACCAACATTAACATCTTTATGACGATTTATGTGTTACATCTAGTGTAATTTATACTTATAGTATTAGAATTATTAGATTATCAATTTTTAATTTTAATAATTAATAATTAATGAGTGAGATTAAAAATTAACGATTCAATGATTTTAAAGTGCTTAGTATAAATTACATTGCACTACATAATTTCTCAATCCTTATAGTTTGAAAATGCTCTTCTTGCATTCTTATAAATACATATATACGGTGTCATAAAATTGTAACACTTCGCCAATTACAATTGGTATTCTCACACATAAAAATCTTGAGTTTGAGTATTTTCTCCACCATCTACTAATTAATAGAAATTAAACACATTTATAGTATGCATAAAGAGATGGGAAGATCCAAGATTTTCTTATAATTTGTTGTGATTTAATTTCTACAATATCTCTTGTAATTATCTCTTTTCTTATTCATTTCCTAGACTTTAGGAGCAAGTTGTAAAAGTCTATAAAAGTTTATGTACTGTATACAATCAATATATGGAAAAAAAAAACACCATTATTGTAAGGTAAATTCTATAATGCAACTGTTGTACAAAATTACGTACTATAATAGATAAAATATGACTTGTTCAATATATTATAAAAACCTATTAAAACAGCACGTGACCTATTTAAAACAAAATGTGCAAGTCATATGACAATTTAATTCAAATAAAATTATAAATTTTTCTTTCTTCCAACTACTTAATTCTAAAATTTCTCAGTCTTAAATTTCAATCAAGTTCTTTTTCTTATCCAATTTGTAAGTTCCATACTGGTTATTATTGGCTTCTATTATCTTTTCCTCTTCATACATTTTTTCCTTTTTTTTTTTGTTTTCCTTTTATTGTAGCCCTTATTAGTACGAAGGTACACTTGCATAATTGAAGTTGATTCAATCATTTTAGTCCTAGTTAAATTAATTAAAGTTCAATTAATTAATTTTATTTCAATTTAATTAATTAAATTATTTTAAATAGTGAATGAAATTTACTGTCCACATTAAAATCAAATTCTTGATTTTTTTTAATCACATATAATTTATTTATTCGTAAATAATCTTAAAATATTATTATGATATCATTTTACAAGGTTATGTATTAAATTACGAACTTCCATCATTATCATAATCATTTCATAATAATTGTACCAATTGAGTTAGCTCTAATTGGCAAAAAGATAAAAACAATAAAAGTAAATAAAAAATTTTCATACAAATTAATAAAATTATGTCAGTTTAATCAAAATATTATAACTAATGAATAAAACTCAAATTTATCTCAATTTAATCAAATTATTGAGTTTAATTACAATTTAATAAATTGAGATTCAATTAATCAATTGAGTTCTAATTTAATTACTTAAACCTAATTTTAATCAATTGAATCCTAGTTTACATCAATTGAATCTAACAATCAATTAAATGTTATTTTAATTAATAGGATACTAGTTTATATGTAAAAAATACAAAACTCTCGTCATATATGTTTGGAATGTGTACTATATTTTATAAGAACGAAATCGTTTTTTGGTGGGAATTTGAAGGTATATAGTGGCTTTTAGTGGATGTTGCTTACTGAAAATTTCTTGACTGTATATGGAAGAACAATTTAAAATTTAATTAATCTACTAACCTCTAAATTAATCAATAAAATTCAAATTTATGTAAATATAAATTGTATTTCGATTAATAAAAGATTAATTTAATTTTAATTTATTGATTTAAACCCAATTTAATATGTTAAACCTTGATTTTTTTAATTAATATATCAATTGAAAGTTATTTTAATTTGAATTTATACTAAACTTCAATATATCAATTCGTTTTAACTCGAGTCAATTTTTAGTCAAGTTGAGTCAATATATATCAATTGAAAGTTATTTTGATTAATTTAATTTTAATTTATTGATTGAAACTCAATTTAATAAGTTAAATTTTAATTATCAATTTGATCAAATTGTCATTTAAGCTCTATTTGATCAATTTAAGAGTATAAAATCAAATTAATCAGCTAAATTTTAATTTAATCAATTTAAAATTTAATTAATCAACTAACATCTAACTAATCAATAAAACTCAAAATTATGTCAATTTAATTAAATTATTGAGTTTAATTCCAATTTAATCAATTAAAAATTCAAATTATTCAATTGAATTTTAAATCAATAAGTTAAACCTTTATTTTTAATCAATTGAATCCTAATTTGCATCAATTAAATCCAACAAATCAATTAAATTCTATTTTAATCAATAAAAAATTAATTTAATTTCAGTTTGTCTATTGAAATCCAATTTAATAAGTTAAATCTTAATTTATTTAATTAAATCTCAATATACATCAATTCAATCCATTTAATCAATTTTGATTTCTATTTAATTAATCATGTGACAGTGATTTAATCAACTGAATCTAAATTATCAAATTAATTTCAATTAATTATTTTAAATTCAATTTAAATTAATTAAAGTTCAATTAATCAATTTTATTTCAATTTAATTAATTAAATTATTTTAAATTCAATTAATCAATTTAATATAATTTAATCAGTTTTAGTACAATTAATTAATTGAATCTCAATTTAATCAATTGAACCTCAATTTAATTCAAAGAAAGATTGATATTGCCAATATTTCTTTGTAATATGTTGATATAAGAAATTGAAATTCTATTTAGATTTCACACAAATAAAAGGGCTATAATTCAAAAATCAATTATATTAGTCTCAATTATCATACATTTATTATTATTATTATTAAATTTTAATTTAATAGCATTAATCTAATAATTAGAACCGTAAAATATTAAATTTAAATATTTAATTGAATATATGGTATAACCATATAAATCGAATCTCAATATATATTAATTAAATCAATTCTAATTTAAGCTCTATTTAATTAATTTAAAACTATCATGTTAATCTAATTAACTAAATCTCAAATTTAATCAATTCAAGTCTATCAAATCAACCTAGTCTACTGAATCTCAATTTAATTAATTTAAGACCATTAAATCAAACTAATCCTCTAAATCTCAATTTAATAAATTTAAAATTCAATTAATCGAGCAATCTCTAAATTAATCAATAAAACTCAAATTTATATTAATATAATTAAACAATAAAGTTTAATTCCAATTTAATCAATTGAAATTCATTTAATCAATTAAACTTCAATTAAGTTAGTTCAACCTTATTTTGATCAATTGAACCCTAATTTACATTAATTGAATTAAACAAATCAATTAAATTCTATTTTAATCATAGAAGATTAATTTAATTTCAATATACCCATTGAATCCAATTTAATAAAGTTAAATCTTAATTTATTCAATCAACTCAAGTTAAATCAATTATAATTTAAGTTCTATTTAATCAATTTAAGACCATAGATCAAACTAATCCACTAAATATCAATTTAAGACTCATAACAAACTAATACTCTAAATCTCAACTTAATCAATTTAAAATTCAATTAATCGATTAACATCTAAAGTAATCAATAAAACTTAAATTTATATCAATTTAATTAAATTATAGAGTTTAATTCCAATTTAATCAATTGAGCTTCAATTTAATCGGTTCAATGCAAATTGACATCAATTGAATCAAACAAATCAATTAAATTCTATTTTATTCAATAGAAAATTAATTTAATTTCAATTTATCCATTGAATCCAATTTAATAAAGCTAAACCTCAATTTATTCAATAAATTCTCAATTTATATTAGTTCTCTATTTAATCAATTTAAGACTATAAGATCAAACTAATCCGCTAAATCTAAATTTATGCAATTTAAGACTATCAAATCAAATTAATCATCTAAATCTCAACTTAACCAATTTAAAATTCGATTAATCAACTACCATCTAAATTAATCAATAAAACTCAAATTTATATCAATTTAATTAAATTATAGAGCTTAATTCCAATTGATCAATTGAACTCCAATTAAATAGGTTTAACCTTAGTTTAATCAATTGATCCCTAATTTATATCAATAGAATCAAACAAATCAATTAAATTATATTTTAATCAATAGAAGATTAATTTAATTTCAATTTATTGATTGAAACCCAATTTAATAAATTAAATTACATCTCAATACATATCAGTTGAATCAATTTATCAATTGTTATTCGATTTAAGTTTGACTTAATTAATTTAAGTTTAATTAATCAATTAAACCCAAATTTAATCTCAATTTAATATTATGATAAGTTAATCAATTAAACTCTTATAAATTAAAATAGAATGAAATAGAATTACAAATCAATTAAATTTTATTTTAATTAATAAAAAATTAATTTAATTTCAATTTATCTAAAAAATTCAATTTAATAATTTAAACCTAAATTTATCAATTATAACTCAATATATATCAATTTATCAATTGCTACTCCCTAACTATGAACTTAGGTTTTATTAATTTAAATTATCTCTATATACGAAAATGAGAGTTTCATTTTCTCCAAGAGAAACAAAACCCTGAATAGAGGCTCAAAAAAGCCCAAAACAAAAATAAAATAAAGGAAATTTTTCATAAATACCGAAGGAAAAATAATTACAATTTTACCTATTCTCAATGTTTTTTTTGAATTTTACCGAAAAATATTTTTTACAATTACACAAGCACTTCTTGTATACTTTGGGTATATTTCGGAGATACCTTCGGCCTAAAACAATTGTGAACAAATACTATAAAAGTTTGGTATACCTGGACATATATTGGGTATATTTCGGAAATATTTTCGACCTAAAACAGTTGTAAAAAAATGCTATAAAAGTCCGATATACCTTGGACATACCTTAGGTATATCTTGGGGATATTTTCGGCCTAAAACAGTTGTGAACAAAATCTATAAAAGTCTCGTATACTTTGGGCATATCTTAGGTATATCTTGGAGATACCTTCAGCCTAAAGCAGTTGTGAACAAAGACTATAAATTTTGGTGTGCCTTAGGTATATCTTGGAGATACATTCAACCTAAAACAATTGTGAACAAAGGTTATAAAGTGCAGTATACCTTAGGTATACCTTGGATATATCTTCGAGATACTTTCGAAATATAGACAATAGTCTATAAATTCTGGTATATCTTGGTCATACATTGGGTATATTTAGAGAGTACTTTTGGCCTAAAACAATTGTGAACAAATGCTATAAAGTCTGGTATACCTAGAATATACCTTAGATATATTTTAGGAATTTCTTGATAATTCATAGGAATTACCTCGGATATACCTCGACATACTTTAATTGAATTGCAAAAATTTTCAAAAAAAAAAAGAAGAAGAAAATAAGAAACTTGAGATATGTAGAACACTCTAGCAAACAGAGAAAGAATTAAATTGAGAAAGAGAAGGAGATCTGATTTTGAGAGGAAAGAGAATGAGGTTAATGATCCAAAAACACAGTGAAAAAGTTTTTGAAATTTGATGATATGCTCTTTGAATGAGTTTTTTATTTGGATATTACATTAATTAATCTTGTGTTTGGTAGCTGATGTTTTAGTTAGCTATTTTCTTTTCGTTTGTTGCCATTTTATTTTGTTATGGTTAGCTGTCATTGAGAGATACGTCTGCACTGGCTATATATTGCAACTGCTCTTCATGCATGAGGTGTGAAATTTGTTAATTAAAAGTTAATTCTTTGTTGTGTTCTTCCTTTTCTCTCTCTTTCCCTCTGTTCTTCCTTCTTCTCTAATTTTCCAGGCATCCTTTAAAAAAAATACATGCATTTGAATTTCTTATTGAAAGTTCCACCAGCCCGTCTATGAGAGGTGAAAAATGGGCAGAAGTTAAAAAATTCAGATTTTGTTTTTGCTTCTTATTCAATTTTTTTTGAAGCTTCATTATCCGAAATTGATTTATGAAGAAATTCCCACCTATTCAAGACCTACTAATGGTGTAATTTAAGAGGAGCCTAAGAAGGGCAATACAAACTCTTTTCCCATTTTTTTTCTTATTCGACGATAGCACCTTTGGATTTAGGATTGAGAGAGAAATTGAAAAATAATTTCAAGTTTGCATATCGGAGTTGATCTAGAAAAGATTTGGAAAGAGGAGTGTTGGGGTTTTAATTTTTTTTCTTTCCCATTTGTTTGATTAGAGAGAAAATGAAAGAAAAGTAGAAAAAAATTATTTAGATGAAATAGTTTGGGATTCTAATAAACTTAACTCAATGAAAAAGAATATTTTTGATAAGAGATAATTGTTAAATAGAGTGCAGGTAAAACAATAAAATAATATTTATTAGTTCAGCAACTAACAATTTACTTATATGAACAGTTGAGATTAAAAGTAGTTGATTTAATGACTCAAAATTGCAGTTATATTAATACAATAATTGCATCACATAATCTCTCTACTTTCTACATAGTATCAAGCAGGATGCATAAATTTAAGCAATCCGAATCAAACACTAAGGCTACCGAACTAACAGAAATCTCCACCAAATCTACCATTGTACCATCCTCTCTTATTATTCATGTTCAATTAAAAACTCTGGCTTTAAAACTAGCATAATCTTCACCAGAACCAACTATGATACTTGGTCCTAAATCATTGAAATGCACATTGCAGGTCGTGAGAAACTGGATTATATTATAGGAGACACGCCTCAACCTGAATCGAATAGCCTTCTTACTCCAAGTGGTATGCCGAAAATCAGAAAATTAAAAGCCTAGTTGCTCACATCAGCAACACCGAAAATCATAAAAAGGTATCTTTGTCTTCGAACGATTTGTGAGATTTAGGGTTCTCTTGCTGCCTAAAGTATTCAATTATGGATTGATGAAACTCAAATCTTTTTGCTCTTAATCAATGTGCATTTACAATTCGCCAATCATGTCACCCTCTTCCCACTTATTATGGTGAACTTATTGATATATTTTATGAACTCGATAATTGTGATAAAATTAAGATGAAAGATCCGAATGATATTGTTATGTACAAGACATCTATTTAGAAATTGAGGATACATATATTTCTAAATGGTCTTGATGTTGAATTTGAACAGGTGGGAGGGAAAATTTTTCGCATAGATCCAAGTTTGGATTTGGAATGCACATATGCATACGTTCGTTGTGAAGCAAATCGAAAGATTCTCTTGACTGTTGATCTTTCTACTTATGATTCCATGGTAATGTTGGCTTGACAAAATAACCCATTTGCTTGACAAGTCAACACTACGAGTGCATCATCTTCTTCAACAATATCTCGAAGCTTTGATATTGGACATAAACAATATGGTTTGACTAAATACAACACTTATTATGGTGAGTTTGGACACATTGAAAGTTGACATTATGATCTGACTATATCTTGTATGGTTGGACCCTTCTAAGGCTCCAAAGCATAAATCCAAAGCTACAACAATAACTCCAGCATTAGTTTCCATAGCCGTACCTAAATCATCTCTACCTGATGTTGCCGCCTTAAATATTTCTTCCCAATATGTCACGTAAATCTTTTGTTAACTCTGTCACTATTAGGTCTTCTGAATGGATTATTGATTCTAGATCAACTGATCACATATCTTTTGATACTTCATATGTTTCTAACCTAAAACCATCAAAACAATATGTTATGTCTACATCCAATGGTATACAAGCTAATGTTATTGCTAAATGTTCATTTTCCTTGGATAACCTTAATTTAGATTATGTTCTTATAGTTCCATCCATAAATTTTAATTTGATTTCTGTTTCTCAAATTACTACCTGCTTGAGTTATGTTGTATTTTTTTAGTCTGATTATTGTGTTTTTAAGGATATCAAGACAATAAAGACAACTGGTTGTGGTACTAGAAAAGGGAAGCTATATTATCTTGATTTTGCACCATCTAGCTTATGTGCTTTGGCTCAGTCAAAATCTACTACTAGTTCAACATCTATTTCTGATATTTGTTTGTGGCATAAACGTCTCGAACAGGCTTCATTTGGATATTTAAAATATTTGGTTACTAAGCTATTCACAAAGACTTCTCCATCATTATTCAAATGTGAAACTTGTGAATTGACAAAAAGTCATCGTGTTTCTTTTCTGTTAAATTTGAATAAAAGTACTATGTCATTTATGCTTGTGCATTTTTATGTTTGGGGGCATGCTAAGATTCCAACTTTGAATGAATCTCAGTGGTTTATCTCTAATATTGAAGATTATAGTCATATGACTAAGGTATGTTTGATGAAAACTAAGCAGGATGTTCGTTCATTGTTCAAACAATTTTATTTGATGATTACCACTTAATACAAAACTTCAATTCAAGTACTTCGTATGGACAATAAAGGAGAATTTATCAACTACGAACTAAAACAATTCTTATATCTTCATGGAATTATTCATCAAACTATGAGTCCATATACCCCTTATCAGAATGGGTTGCAGAAAGAAAAAATTGCTACCTTTTAGAAATGGTTCGAGCCATGCTATTTGAAGCCAATATGTCTCTTATGTATTGGGGGGATTCACTTATGCATCTTACTTCATAAGTTGTATTCTAACTTGCAGCTTGGACTTTCATACTCCACTAGAAACACTAAATACCAGCCTGACCTCACTACTAACACCAACCTTATCTCTAAAAGTTTTTGGTTGCACAGCTTTTGTTCATATACCATAACATACTCGCTATAAACTCCAACCCTGCACCCTTTGATATGTGTTTGTTGGTTATGGTTTTCATCAGAAAGGTTATAAATGTTACCATCCACCAACTTGGACACTGCATGTCACTATGAATGTCCAATTCCATGAACATCATATATATTTTCCTACTGCAAGTCAGGGGGAGATAAATATTGACTTATAGTCCCTTAGCCATCAACATGAGCTGATATGAAGATCAGACTATGAATCGCACTTTCCCTGTACTTGACCACCTGCATCTGTGACTAAACTTCTATAAGATTCTTAAATGGATATTGGCACTACTGAATCGACATTGCATGAAGATGAACCACTTGAATTTGAATCAATAGAAGTCGAACCAGCACTATGTGATTAAAATAATAGAGCTGAACTTGAAGTACCATAACAATAATTGTCGCCTTTTCATGATGTTTCTATTTTTCAAGAGCGGACTTTACAAGTTAATCAATCTTAGGTAAACCTTGAACCTTCTCTTCGTATGCTTCCTAATTGTACTACAAGAGGAGTTTCCAAAGTTAGTCATGAACCTATTTTTACTCCTAAATACTCAATAAACAATTATGTATCCTTGTCAAAGACATGTGAATCATTTGCAAATCAATTATCTGCTGTATATATTCCTAATAGTGTGCCGTAAGCCATGAAAGATTCTAGGTGGACAGATGCCATGAATGAAGAAATTAAGTCACTTCAAAAGAATGGAACATGGGAAATAGTTTATTTACTAATGGAAAAAAATTTGTTGGTTGTAGATGGATCTTTACAATCAAATAAAAAGCAGATGGAGGCATTGAGAGATACAAAGCCCGGCTAGTTGCTAAAGCATAGCATCAAACATATGGAATTGATTATATAAAAACTTTTGCACTAGTTGCCAAAATAAATATTGTACGTATTCTCCTATCATTACTTGCAAACTTTGACTGGCTTCTACATAAGTTCTATTTCAAGAATGTGTGTTTTACATGGGGATTTCCAAGAAGAAGTATAGATGAAAGTATAACCTGGATGTAGATTACAGGTTAAAGGAAGCAAACGAGTTTGTACGCTGCGAAAATCATTATATAGGTTGAAACAATCACTAAAAGCATAGTTTGACATATTTGCAAATTCAATAAATTACAGGTTAAAGGAAGCAAACGAGTTTGTACGCTGCGAAAATCATTATATAGGTTTAAACAATCACTAAGAGCATAGTTGACATATTTGCAAATTCAATAAAGGCATTTGGATATCTGCAAAGTAGTTCATATCATGTAACATCCTTAACCTTTCCCCACATACATTTTAGATATGTAATATCCATACCTTTTCCCCACATGCATTTTAGATGCATTTCATTTGAACATGTTCATATTGCATATAATTCACATGAAACGCATGCATAACATATGCATTTTGGCTTGAACATATTTATGAGATATACTTGTTGCGTGTCAGTTTATTTGCAATAGTACTAAGTCACACATATATATTTTATAACCTAAATAAGGACAAGAAGACATTAGAAATAAAAATTGAATAAAATAATTAAATGAATAAATAAATAATGATATAGTTAATTTAATTAAATTGGACTACATGATTAGATTGTATAAATACATGTAAATAGGTAGAACAAATAATAATAATAAATGGACAAAAGAAGTGAGGTGGTGCTGCCTCCTTATTAGAATTTCTACAAACTTCTCTCTCTTTCTTTTTTTTTTTTTTTTTCTTATTCTTACCCATTTCCTTCTTCTTCTACCACCATAGTAGCTCTTTTTCTTCACTATCGTACTCAATTTTTGCAGGAATTTCAGCCTTAATTAGTTTGGAATTAGTAAGTAATATTCTCTTCTTGTTTAAGTGTCTAATATAACTGATTAAAGTCTATAATATGCAGTATTTTGGCACTCAATTTTGATACCCTTAGAGTTTGAATTTAAACAAGCTCTAGACATCAAGTTTGTATATTTATATCTTAGGTTTATGGCTGTAAAGAGTTTTGCAAGATTTGGTTTATCGGAATATATATGCAATTGAATGAGACTGGTTAGGATTTGGAACCCTAGTTGGGTCACCTACTATTTTGGTTCCTTTTGAATATGATAGATGCCTTATTTGAGGAAACTCAAATATAAAACTATATGTATTATCTATTATATAATACCCTATGTAGGTCTAGTAAATTTATAACCAATTTTGAGCTTTTTATAGACCTAGGTAAATGTTCATGCATAAAAATTTTAGAGTTATGTCTTAGCTACATGCTGTTGAAAATAAAATGATCAATTCATATTTTATAGTGTTTTCTAGGTTAGATTTTGTGTTTTTATGCCTTTGATTTGTGTTTATTATTTGGAAAATATGTAATTTAGTGTTATCTTTTGATGTAGGAAAAATGGAGAAGAAATGAGTGCATTTG
>CATIWF010064789.1:0-12689 GCA_949630135.1 Balakata baccata
ATTATACTTTTAATGTAAAAAAAATTGTGTTTCTTCACTTATAAAATACTATTAATTTTTATGATAAAAGCTAATATTTTATAGTAAAAGGTTACATATCTTTTTTGGATTGAAAATATATTGTTGGAAGTGCATGAAAAAGTATTGTAACATCCCTCAAAAAGTATATGAATTGTTATACCATGGGCTTATTACATATGTGAGAGGTGATAACATTTTTGTAAATAAAATTTACACAGTTATCAAGTACACGGTGACAATTTTGTAAATATTTATAATTTTGTAAATATTTATTATCTGTTTGTGGGTATATTTATTAATTTATTAAGAAATGTTCATTTGTTATAAAAATTTATTATGAATAAAGTAAATATTTATTAATTTATTGATAAAAGTTCAATTTGTTTTAAACTATAAGTGCATTAGTAATGAAGTAAAAATATTCATTATTTTACTAAGAAATCATTTATTATAAAACTGTAGATTCATTACAATTAAAGTAAATATTCATGAGTTATTAATATTTTCATTTCTTGTAAATTATAAGTTCATTATCAATAAACTATAACATATAAAATGTAAATTCATTTATTATAAATTGTAGGTTTATTAAGTAGATATTTATTAGTTTACTGAGAAATATTAATTTGTTATAAATTATAGATTTATTATAAATGAAATAAACGTTTATTAGTTTATTAATAAATGTTCATTTCATGTAAATTATTGGTTCATTATTAGTGAATTATAGCTTATAAACTATAAATTCATTTGTTATAAACTGTAAGTTCATTAGTAATAAAATAAATATTCATTAGTTTATCCAGAAAAAATTCATTTATTACAAACTATATGTTCATTAAGAATAAAGTAAAAAGTTCTTTATTTTATTAATAAAGAATCATTATTAATATAAATTTATTTTATTTTCTTTGTTTATTTACTTTAATGAATATTTTTTTATATGTTTTGATTTGCAGATATGTATTCATTGAATTTTATTTGAAAAAATTCGAAACGCAATAAAAAATTAAGATAAAATGCATCGAAAAAATAATTAATCTAGATAAAATTGCACTTGAAAAATACAAAAAAAATATATAATAGAGAAAAAAATAAAGTAATAGTTGAAATTGTATATTTAATGAAAGACAAAATCATGCTAAAAGGAAAAAGAGAATGAATAACAAAAAAACCAAAAAATTGCTCAAAAATGGGTAAAAAGCAGAAAAGAAAAAAAAGCTTTGTACAAATTGTGCCTCCATTATCTACAATTAAAATTTTAAAAATTAAAACCATAACTTCACACCATCAAATGAATTATAATCCATAATACTACATGAACTTAGATATATGATATAATTTACAAATGTATATAGGTTCATAAATATAAACTCATCAAGCATACATATGAACCATGAGGCCTACGAGCCATTAGATGAGTTGTTATACTATGCATATGAATGCATGGTGCTAGGTGTGTTAAATGTTCATTCACGCGTGTAGAACCAACAATGTTAATTTTTGTAAATATATTATTTTACAACTGTATATTTATTATTTCAGTAACTATATATTTATTATTTAATAACTGTAAATATATTATTTTATAACTGTAGATTTATTATTTGTTTTTATGAATCAATTTCTTATTTTTTTGTATGTTTGATTATTTACTGACTAGGTTCAATTTTATTATTTAATAGTCATAGATACATTATTTTATAATTGTAAATTTATTATTTGTTTTCATAAATTTCTTTCATCTATATTTGATTATTTACTTACCATATTTGGATTAATTATTTAATAACTGTAAATATATTATCTTATAACTGAAGATATATTATTTATTTTTATGAACCAATTTCGTCTTTTCTTATATGTTTAATTATTTGCTTACCAGATTTATATTTATTATTTAATAGCTGTATATACATTATTTTATAATTGTAAATTCATGATTTGTTTTCATAAATTTTTTTCATATTTTCATATATATTTTACTTTTTAGATTCAGATTCATTATTTAATGACTGTAAATATATTATTTTATAATTATAGATACATTATTTATTTTTATGAACCAATTTCGTATTTTCTTATATATTTGATTATTTGTTTACCAAATTCAGATTTATTATTTAATAGTTGTAGATACATTATTTTATAATTGTACATTCATTATTTGTTTTCATGAATTTCTTTCATTTGTTCATATATGTTAGATTATTTGCTTAATATGTTTAAATTCATTATTTAATGACAGTAGATACATTATTTTATAACTATAAATAAATTATTTGCAATTAAATAAAAAAAAAATCGAACATAATAATAAAAAAAAAATCCAATAACAGAAGAACAATAAAAAAAATAAAAAGAAGAATTATACTATCACACAAATCAAATTCTTACAAATCCTATTTTCAATAGAAATATTTTCATTTATTTACAATTGAGCAAAAGAAATTGAAAAAAAAAATCGCAATAAGAATAGAAGGATAAAAAGAAGAAAAACAACCTCTTAAAAAATCGCAGAAAAAAAAGAGGAAAAAAAATCATGTAAGAAAAAGAATAAGAAAGAAATCAAAAGAAAAAGAAAAAAATAAGAAGAAAAAATGTCCAACACGTGTCAATTCAGCTGGGTGCATGTAGCAATGAGCATCAAGATGTATAGTATAAATTGCCTAGTTACAAGAAAGCTAGGATTTTTTTGGTTCACAGTGAAATGAAGGCTAAAACGCTGTCGTTCAAAAGAGTGTGGAATGGACTGTGACCGGAACATGCGCACACGGGGCAGTGAGTTTAGCCTCAATGGCGCTGCCGGCTAGTCAAAACTCAAAAAGACAAAAAGATCTTGAAAGACAGTAGTTTCCGAACTTCTTATCATCCAACAAAAATGCAACAGGTCAGCGGTTCCATGGCTACAGGAAGCCTACGTTTCATTCTTGTCTTCCTCTTCGCGTTGTTCTCCTCGGTAATAAAACAATGTTCTTTAATTCCTCAGTTGGATGATAAAAAAGAAAAGGAATCAAATTCAGCTCCGATTACTTGTTGATTCTATTGTCAAATTCATATGGGGGTATCTATTTGTTCTTTCTTCTCTCACTACATTTCCCTTATCAGGCAGTAGGAGATAATGGGGTTGGGAATTCGGCGCAGTACCCTATAGTTGTGAGCACCTGGCCCTTCAAAGAAGCGGTTAAATCTGCTTGGAGAGCTGTTCATGGTGGACTTTCTGCTGTGGATGCCGTTGTGGAGGGTTGTTCGGCTTGTGAGGAACTCAGGTGTGATGGTACAGGTAATGATTTATTTAAGCTTTGGAAATATTTCCCCCAATTATTTGGCTTATTTTTATGCAATCTAATATTAATATTTGGTTATGCTACAAATGTATTGAGTATATATATGTTTCACATAGCGGTTTTGTGTATATTTGAGTTATGTGGCAGAAAAATGCTGCTGTTTGTTGTATAATCACAAATAGGAAATATTATGATGCCTCCTTGAGTTCATTGTTATCGCATGCTTATTTGTAGCATTGATACGGTTGCTGATGTCTTCAGCAATTTTAATCTGGATTGAACAGTGGGGCCTGGTGGAAGTCCAGATGAGAATGGAGAAACTACAATTGATGCCATGGTTATGAATGGGGTAAACACATTTATCTTATTCCTTGAAAAACATAGTTCATTTTCTTTGTTAATTTGCTTGTATGTAAAAAGTGATGGAGATATCCTTTTTGCTAAGGATTGCATAGGTTACAATGGAGGTTGGAGCTGTTGCTGCCATGAGGTATGTGAAAGACGGCATCAGAGCTGCAAAATTTGTGATGCAGCATACTCGGCACACATTGCTTGTTGGGGAGCAGGCTTCAGTCTTTGCCATCTCAATGGGTCTCCCTGGACCTACAAACCTTAGTTCATCAGAGTCCATAGCGAAATGGACCAAATGGAAAGAGAACCACTGCCAACCTAATTTTTGGAAAAATGTGGTACCTGTAGATAGTTGTGGTCCTTATCATCCAAAGGGCACCGTCATTATCAATGAAGGGGAATGTTCAAAAATCAACCTCACGGGAGCTATTGAACCGAGATTATCTCATGTTGGTCCTCACAGCCATGACACAATATCAATGGCTGTTATTGATAAAGTAAGTTGATGAGAAATCAAACTCATTTTGGCTGAAATCAACTTACTATATATATATATTTCATTATAAAACTTAATTTTGTGCCTAGATGGGGCATGTAGCTGTC
Organism: Balakata baccata; assembly: GCA_949630135.1. Taxonomy (NCBI): domain Eukaryota; kingdom Viridiplantae; phylum Streptophyta; class Magnoliopsida; order Malpighiales; family Euphorbiaceae; genus Balakata; species Balakata baccata. The sequence continues at coordinate 4,263 of CATIWF010064789.1, forward strand.
GGTACATCAACTAATGGAGCCACATATAAGATACCTGGCAGGTAACATGAATACATTGTCTGGGAACTGTAGGGACAAATCTGCTGTTTGCTACCTTATGTTGTAATTGTGACTTTAATTATATCAAATAAGAAGATTCTTGTATGATGATGCATTAGATTACTGATGAGATGTAATTGGATCTCACTATGTCAGCATCGGCAGCGGCATGCTATGTTCTACTTTTGGTTATTGCTGAGCCTTGTGACACTTTGATTATATCAAATAAGATTGTTCTTGCATGATGATGCATGAGGTTGAGAAAATGCACTTGGATCTTGCTACTAAAATTATTGGCATCAGCATCAGCATCTTTTGTTTTGCTTTTGATTGTTGATGCTTTAAGGTTCTTTCTTCATGGAGAAAGCAAAAATAACACTTTCTTGTCAACAAGGATATATTTTTCATTGTGTTATAGGACTTTCTGCACTCTGAATTTTTTGTTGTCAAGGGTATTTAGAAAATGTAAATATTTGTTTGTTCCAGAGGGTCTATAAACCAGAAAAGAGTCAGGTGCAACTTTTATTCAATATAGGGATTAGTATAAGAGGCAGATATCATGCAGTTTTTTCTTTGACCACAGAGTGGGTGATGGACCCATAGCAGGATCTTCAGCATATGCAGATAGTGATGTTGGTGCTTGTGGTGCAACTGGAGATGGTGACATCATGATGCGGTTCCTTCCATGGTATTGTCCAATTTATATCCATGCTTCTTACTTCAAAATGTAAAATTATTCATTATCCTAGTTGAAGTTGGATAAATACCTTTTGAAACTTGCTATTGGTATTTGACTGAACAATAAAGATGTATCTTGGGGTGATTTTGAATTTCAAAATGAAGTTTACTGTGGTAATACCCATCAAACTTAATAATTCAATAAAAGAGTGAGGCCATCTTATTCTTCTATGTCCTCAGCTTGGAGCCTTGGAATTCTCCTGTACTACTAAAAGCTTAGTATGAATTGTCCTGTTCTTTGATTCCAAGGAAATATCTAATTGCTAAGCAATGTGTTTACTCTCTTGTTGAATCACTACCAAAATAAAAAATACCAAAATGATATACTGGCTCGTCTGCAGCTTCAATCTTGAGCTTCATCTTCAAGAAGCCCTTATTCAATTGGTTTGTTCCCCTGCTATGAGCCTTTCAACCCCTAAACTACTGATCCAGTATTGTGTTCCTGCATAGAGTTCAGGAATAAGTATGGTTGAAGTACTCTGGAACTTGATAATGTACTGAATTGTGCGTTGTATTCTTTGGTGTATGACCGTAACCGGCCTAGTGCCCTTGCATGATCTTATTTTCTGATACTTTGTTGTTCTCTCATTTATTTTTTTAGTTATCAAGTCGTGGAGAGTATGAGATTAGGTATGGAACCAAGGGTTGCAGCCAAGGATGCAATATCTCGAATGGCGAGAAAATTCCCAGATTTTGTAGGTGCTGTTTTTGCTGTGAATAAACATGGACTGCATGCGGGTGCTTGTCATGGATGGACATTTCAGTACTCGGTGATGAGTCCAGAAACGAATGATGTTGAGGTTTTCACTGTGTTGCCTTGAAATAGCTTTAGCTATTCATTCTTGCCAAGTGCCAACAATTACTGAATTCTTGTGAAGTATCAATTAACAGCATGTATTCATTCTGATAAATTATTATCATTAACATAACATTGTCCACAGTCTGGTTTCTTGGATGGCATTGGATCCAGCACCAGCAGAGACTTTATATATATATATATATATATATATATATTGAACTGAAAAAACCGGAACAACACGATAGAATGCTCTAACCTTAGATCAAAAAGTAAATCCCATACATCCAAAATTAGCAAAAAGATGTTAAAAGAATCACTAATACTGGCATACGGTATCGAGAAAATTCGAACTCGAGCCGTTGCAATAAAAATATATAGCTTCAGGTTACTCATCATTTGTTGCAAGTCCATTGAACAAAACATTATAAAATTCTCAATTTTCATTAGTTTTTCAATTAAATCCGTTAGGTGTATTATGTATTCCTATTAAATATTATTAATGAATTACTATAAGCAAAATAATTAAAATGTCGAAATTATTTCAGATAAAAAAAGTGGCAAATATTCTTAGAGGGAAAAAACAATTGACCCAAATATTCGACCCGGTTCTTTCCATTCCGAATTTGTCAGCTAAAAATCTAAAATAGTGAAATGCCAAATTTGTTACCCAACAGAAATATGTGTCTGCATTTTGACTTGAGCTCTCTCGCCAATGAATAGTTCCTTAATTTGTCTAATGAAATAATCACAGAAATCGATTAAGAAAATGGGGTTGCTGAGTTCCCTCTTTATCATATTGCAATCAGGTTGAATTCGTGTCAGACCAGCTCTGGTTTTGTTGAATTGTTTAATAATAGTGGCACAAACCGTTCCCCTTCCGAATCTGGCTTCATGGAAATAAGGAGAGATGATAATGGTAGTTTTGGAGTTGAAGGAGATGAATCTCACCCGAATAATGCAGAGGTAGAAGATAGGGAAGCGTCGTCGGTTTTGAAGGATACCTTTTTCTTGGATAATGTTGGGGAAGTCGTTCTCACTCTCAATTCTGATGGCTTGTCTTGGGAATTGCTTGAAACCTTGGATACCGTAAGTAATTTGATCACATTTGCTTCAATTTAGTTATGCGAAAAGATCCACCTAAATTTTTATCTTTTCGATCAATATGAAGTGTCATTTTCATAATCAGTTTGTGAATTTTGCCACATTTCGCTGTAATTCTCTTTCCAAATGAAAATCTCGATTAATTGGCAATGAAAATTGTTAATTTTTTTTGTAGCGATTGCAAGGGCCGTCATTGTCCTCTGATAATTTGGGGATGTATTAGCTCAATAAATTTTTGTTTTTGTTGTTCGAATACGTTGATCATGCAGGAATGACTTGGTTTTTAACGAGAGAATGGTGTTTTACTTGGTTTATTTTGACTTTTGAAGATTCATCATTTATGGAGGATATATTAGGGTTGCCCATTTTCTTTGTTGTGCTTATGTTTTTAATATCAAATTTCAGTGAAGTGATATGGTTAAAGATTTTTTAAAAGCAAATATTGTTTTGACCCTTGTTTGTTTTGAGAAATTGAGTAGGATAGAACGGAAAAAGAAATTAAATTTCTATTTTTCCTTTGTTTGGACACTAATCAGAGAGGAGAAAACAATGAAAAGAAAATAAATTTGGAGCCTTAATTCCTATACAGTCACCGAAAACATTTCCCACCAATTTATTGGGAAAGCATGGGAGTTAAGAGAAAAAAAATGATGTCGAGAGAATAAGTTACAATTATATCCACTTCCTTGTCTGCATTTGTGGCACCCATTTCCTGTTCTGCATTGTGGTTCTGTTTCAAGAAGATGAACTTGTAAGCTTTGTGCGTTTCTGGCTGTAGAGATAAACTCTTCCAGGAAGTTTTGCAGGTGAAAAAGACTAGGATAGGAAAGTTTTGGTGTGGTCCAGTGTCTAAAAGTACCAAAAAAAGAAAAAAAAAAGCTACATCTTGTCGATATTGGTGTAAGGGTATAATTGTAAATAAATTATGAATATTAGGAGAATTTTTTTCAGTCATGTTATAATTAAGGTAACAAAATAATAGAAAGAAAATTAAACTTCATTTTCTTTTCTTTTCTTTTCATTTCCTTCATCAAGTCAATGAAATTTATTTTACACATTTCTGTAGCCAAACAAAGGCTTGGAGTTCGTTCTGTCTTTTTTTACCTGGTTAACATATTTGGGATCATAAAAGGAGCTTATATGTGCTTGTTGTTGGAATGTTATTTCGATGTTGGCTGAGGTTGCTTTTAATACCTTCTTTTCTAGTTCAGCATACTTAAAGTTGAACCTCCCCAATTCAACAGAGTCTATCTTCTGACATTCTTTAGTTTTTTGAGTCATGTGCTATGACTGGAAATTTTAGCAATTTGGGATTGTCATTTTGCTGTGCATGGATTTAGGATTGGTTTTCGGAGTGACTTCTGATACATGGTATCCTTTCACATTTTGTATAACAGGATACATCAATCTGTTTGGGAATTAAATTTTCTCCCAAATTAGCCACTGAGATCTTTTTGTCTGATATGTATGGCGTGGAGCTTATTAACTATGGTTTTATTCATGGACCAAATCATCGTAATGTTGGGAAGTATTTTCCAAGTCTTAATTGTTATGAGTCTAAGGTTTGTTCTCATTTCTGCTGGTGACACTCTGTTGTTAATCACGTGGTTCATATAGAATGTGTGATATACACATTTTTTTAATAAAATTTTTGCAGATGCATCGCTTTACAGTACTTGGTGTCCAAAAATCTCAGAATGAGCCTTGTCTTTGGGTCCTAACAACATATACTTTTGGTCACAAGGATTTACAGATGTGTCAAACATGGGTTAATCAAATAAAGGCTTCACTGAAGATACAAGCAGGGAGGCCCAAAAAACTTCTGGTTTGTTCCGCAATAGTCTGGTTAAATGTACTGAAATTTGTGTTTCTTCATAGATTGTCACTGGCGAAGGCATAAACTAGTTGTAAAAATGTTTCCAGAATTTATTTTTTATTGACTAGGTTTTCATTAATCCAAGGAGTGGGAAAGCAAGTGGTTGTAGAATCTGGAATATAGTGGCTCCCATATTCTTACGTGCTGAAGTTGAAACGAAGGTATTAGCATGATCTTTGAAAATATGCTCCTAATTTATGATTATTGTGATCTCAGTGTACCCATGTGTGCATATATTTGAATTTCCTGCATTGTCACCTCAATTGCAATGCCAAATAAGATTGAACTAACATTAAATTACAAAGGCTGACGAGAAGTAATATGATGTGTCACATGCAACTGATATGTTGATAATCTATGAACTGCTAATGCTTTCCCCTGAGATATAACCAAGTGTGATATTTCATGTTATTGTCATAATCTTCTTGATAAAAATTACTTGTGCAGTATTGTCATACAAAGTCCATTACCAAATTACTTGAAATACAATGAGTAAATACACCTTTTGAATTTCTTCCTCAGGTGGTTGTAACGCAGAGGGCAAGACATGCATTTGATGTGATGTCATCTCTTGCAAACAGAGAACTCAGCTTGTATGATGGTGTGGTAGCTGTTGTAAGCATCGGGGTCCTTTCATTTGGAGAAATCATGCTTAGTTTCTTATTGTTGATCTTTAATTGTTCAAAGTAATATATCACACTATAACTAAACCATATGGAATGGGGTTAAAGGATCCATGTGCTAGACCCTAGCTGGTTTGGGATTTAGGTTTAGTTAGGTTGAGGCTGTTGTCGTAGGATTTTCAGGTCACTAAGATGATAGCATATTGTGTAGCCATTTTACAAACAGTGCATTAACATCCTCTGGAGATTTGCATCTTTTTGTATATCTCAATCTGATAAAGCATTTAAAAGAAAACATCAGTCTGCCAAATTGACCACTTTTTTATTCGGTGAAATTTTCATGTAACTGCATATATATATATATATATATATATATATATATGTGCTCAATGCTTGGCATCCGGGACTGGGAGCCTCATAGAGACTAGGCCTGTTCATATCCTCACCTTAACCTTCTGTGCACATGAATTGTATATATATATATATGTGCTCAATGCTTGGCATCTGGGACTGGGAGCCTCATAGAGACTAGGCCTGTTCAGATCCTCACCTTAACCTTCTGTGCACATGAATTGGTTATTCAATCTCTGATCTGTTTCTTTATTAAGGTCCATGAATTGTTTCAACCTTATTTACTGATTATTGCTTATTCCTCTTTGATCCATTAACAGGGTGGTGATGGTTTCTTCAATGAAATCCTTAATGGGTTTCTTCTTACTAGGCATAAAGCTCCCCACCCGCCATCTCCTTCAGATTTTAATGAGAGAAAAGACAATCCTTTGATTTGTGATTCAATCCAGGAAGTTCATGAAACTGATAACCAAAATCAAGATGATTGTCCTCTTATTTCAAATTCTTTGTGTAATGGATCAGGATTAGGAAATTCAAGTATGTACTATAGTAACTACATATCCATACAATTGAATATCTAGTTTTCAATTGAGAATTCTTGCTGGTAAATTTCTAATGATTACTGCATGTTCTGGAATTACAGGAACTGAAGATGACCCATGCGACACAGGTTCGTGAGCTTTATTCCTAAATGTTGGTGTTTTCTATTTTCTAATAGATGGTATGTGATGAGAAATAGCAAACTGAAACAACAATAGTATGAATTAGTAATGGCAGAAAGGGAGTAAATTGGTATTCAATACTGAACTATAGCAGTAACAGCCCTATATAAGCTACACAAGAGAAAATAAGGAAGGAAGGAAGAAGAAAGTTATCTCTGTGCTAAAGACACAAAGCCCAGGGAGCAACTCCCTTTCTTCAAGCTAGAAGCAAGAAGACCCAAATGATTCCGAAATACTAAAAACCTGCCTTCCTCCTACTGTCCTACTACTATATATAGCCAAAATATGTTATATCTAATTACCCTTTAACCCCTCTAGCCACCCATTCTAGAATATTCACAAATACTTATCTATTCTCTATCAGTATATTATAGTCAGATCTCCTAGTCCAGTTGTATTATAATAAGAATCAGATGAAGCACATAGCAGCACTCGTTTTGTTTCTCTCAATTTCGTACGGTTGTCTGCATTTAGTAATGTGCAACATCTGATAATGCATTTTGTGCTGCTTTGGCAATTGGTAGATGAAGATCTAGAGTTTCCACGTCTCAGAGAAAATTTCAGATTTGGAATTATTCCTGCTGGTTCAACTGATGCTATTGTGATGTGGTAATTTTTCTAAATGTTTTTTATTTGTGGCATAGTGCAATAATTTTTATCTCTAAATTCATTTTGCTAGATTGTGATTGCAAAGTTGTTATCAGCTCAGGTTTCATGTTTGCTTTGCTTTCCCCATATGCAATGTTATTAACAAGAGCTCCAAAAAATATATAAATGAATAAAAGAAGTTTCCAAGGTGTGTTTGAATTTGAAGTGTCATCTAAATGACTTGCACTTCTTGGCTTGTCGTCTCGTGGCTGTGCATGATGCAAGTCATGTTTAAAATGTATTTTTTTAAAATATAAGCTATGCCATGTGATGTGATGTGATGAATATTTAGGCAATGTTGTATTTAACTATTTGCTAAAGATAAAATTTGTGACCTGACTCAAATGCTTGAAACTGTTTCCTGCCTCTTGTTTTTACAATTGGTTAGTGCTGTAATCTCTTTAATAATGGACAGGCTAGATCAGTATTTATGGGATGGGTCTGCCCTCAGTTCTTTTGTCCTTGGTGATCTCAGTATTATAGAACTGTGGGACATGCATTCCATTTGATTCTATTAGCATTTTCTAAAAGCTAAACTATTTATAGTAGTGTTGTTTCACAAGTTCATGATTGAAGAGTTCAGAATTTAATAAATAAATAAATATATAAAGCAAATCCGGAACTCTAATAGATAGATTCACAGTTCTATGAGTTATGTAATTGTTTTTTGATGTCCAGAAAGACTAAGAGGAGAATTAGGTAGAGATTGCTCACTGGAGCCAAGAAGCTCCATTAATTGGCAATGGCAGCAAAAAAAGTGCAGCCTGCTTTTTCTTTGTGAATGCATGCATTTGTGAGTTTGTATGTGAGCATACGTGTTTGTGTGTGTGAGTGTGAGAGAGAGAGAGAGTCACTTTGCTTCCAAGACTAGGGATTCAAGGTTTTAACTAGCTGCTAAAATTACTTGGTAATTTTTTAGAAGTTTCTTTTCTTCTTTTCCTTTATGTTTTACAACTATCTTCCAGTTGTGAGTTGTGTCAAACTATACTTGTAAAGCCTTGATGAAGCTACTTTATGCTTAAATAGTTGTTAGCACTCTCTTAAGCATGAAAGTGAAATAACTAAATGTATTTCAGTTTCTTCTTGTTTTATACTCTTCCATAACATGTACATTCATGTGTTATGGCCAGTAACTTTTGGAACCATACTTTTTTGTTCTGTTATTCTGTTACCTATCTTATACAACCTCTTACATTTTTACAAATTTTTCTTTTGCAGCACAACCGGAACGCGAGATCCTATAACATCTGCATTGCACATTGTCTTGGGGAAAAGGGTGCACCTTGATATAGCTCAAGTTGTGAGATGGAAAATATCAACTATATCAGATATTGACCCATGTGTACGCTATGCAGCTTCTTTTGCTGGGTAGTCTCTCAGTTGTACTGATTAAGTAGTTCAACGGAATATATTACATATTATGTTCTTACATGTTCTTTATTTATTTATTTATTTTCTGTATTTTCTCTTTGTGGTTTTCTCCTAAGCTTACTTGTTTGACTACATTTTCAAATTTTAAGTAGATCAAGG